>VWZU01007453.1:111743-162070 GCA_013397095.1 Sterrhoptilus dennistouni
GGAAGGGAAAAACAAGGCAAAGCTTTGGTTTCGATTAGTACTGATTGGTGATTCTGATTAGCAAATCAGAAAAGTAGTAACAGGGTCAAGTCAAATTTAAAGGCAGTCTTCTTCCTTCCTAGGTCTAGATACTGGATTATTTTGTGTTTGAATTAAATATATTCTTTCTTCACAATTTACAAAGACCAAAGGAATGGCATTGACAGCATGGGAGAATCAAATTGTAAGATGAACTCACAAGCAAAATTGTCTGTGGCCACATATGCCTGTGTGAAGTGTGCCTTTGTGAGGAGGGAGATCTGTGTGCAGAATTGTAGCCAATGCATCAAAGTTCCTGGGTTACAGAAATGAAATTCAGCTGGGAAATATTTTAGCTCTATGTCTTTACTTACCACATGCAAACTGAAAATTTCATTTGCTTGTCACACATCCAGATTCAAGTAACAATTCTTGTGGAGAGCAGAGGACCCAACTTTAACTCAAGCACTCCTCCTCTGCCCAGTTCCTACATCAAAAGCAGAAGATACTTTCCCCAATAAAAGGGTGCCACAACCACAACTGCGGGAAACATTTTATTTCTCTGTCTCATCTTTGAAACAGCTGAGATCTCCTCTTACTGGAAGAACAGGGAGGGGTATATGAAGAGAGAGAAAAGGAGGAATGGAGGCTGTCTGACAGAGACCCATGGCACTTTTTCCTAGTCTAGTATTTCTGCTGTTTTTTTGTTTTGTTTTGTTTTGTTTTGTTTTTTTTTAAAAAAAAAAAAAAAAAGCAAGAGGAGTATTTCTAAAATTTTGAGTGGGATTATGCTGTTAGTCTGCCAGTTAAGAGCTATTTCTAAATGTATTTTATAGTGCTTTGTAAATACTTAACCTTTCTTCTGTGTTTGCTTGCTTTTTTTCTTTTTAAACTCATACAGTTTCATAAAATGACCCTACAGAGTCACTTCATATGGGTTGGCATGGCTGCAGTTGTGTGAGTGGGAACAAATGTGCTTATCAGGAATGACAAAGAAAATGTTTTGTTCACCACTTCTGCATTACAAGCATCTGGCTTGTGTGGCAGCTGCAACGGGATCTAGGCCACCTCATGGTGCTGCAGCAACATGGATTTGTATGTACCTTATCACACAAAGGTCCTCCCTGCTGATAGATGCTGTGGAGATCTTTTTATCCCCCTGACAGACAGCTCAATGGAAAGACCTTGTTGCAGCACAGTGTTTCAAAACTCCATGCATGTAATTAAATTCCAATGAATCCTAGAACAGTCAAGGTTCAGGCTGAGGCACTGATCTCTCTGGCCTCAATCCAGCAAAACACTTCAGTGCATGAATAAACCTACTTTGAATAGTCCTGTTGGCAAATCAGTGGGAACTACTCATTGCTTCAAGTCAAGATATTTGTTTGATGTGGCCACAGTGCCCCATGGTAAGTGGTCTTTGAACCAGAGCCTAAATTCGGTTTACCATGTGGTGCTCCTGATTTCTTACCAGGAGGCCTTGCTCATTTAGACTTGGACACCTCCATATCAAAAGCAATGTTAAGCACTTTTAAATGCCATTTTCTCATTATAAACATTCAGTGATGATTTCCTTTTGGACAGTAATGTAGTGGTAGATTACTCTGGCAATCAAACTTTGAGCTGAAATTCCCTTGAACAGAATTTACAGGATTAGAAGAATATCATAAACATATGAAAACATTGCACATAGTCATACTCAGGAGATACAAAAGTCTCAAAAACTAGCAGTAAAAATGGTGTCTTTTGTAAAATCCTCTTTATCTTTTGTCCCTCCTTTAAATAGAGTGTAACTAGAATTTTACCTCTTACCATGTTTCAGCCAACTGACAAAACACAAATCTATTTTTGCTAATTGAAGGTGAATTCTGAAGCAGATAAAGTAGAACACCAAACTTAGTAGCAGTAGTTTTTCTTCTCTTTTTCCTGTCAGCATGTCCTAGGAAGCCAAATTTTCCAGAAACAAGTTTGTTCAAATAGACTGTGGGACGTTCAAGAGCCACTAAATTCATTACTAGTAAAGCAATCCCAATATTCCAGCACAACCACTTCAGGTTGTTGAAACTCAGACTGTGGTTGGAACCTTGCCCATACATTAGGACATTCTTCTGAAGCCTGACACTTCCCCTATTCAGATTACTTAACCTAAACACAAAGAGAAAAATAGGAAGAGAACACTTGTGCTTTCTTTTAGAAATGGCTCACTCATTAGTAGCAGGGTGTATGAGATTTAAGGCATGTTAAAATTTACCAGTAAAAAAGAGGCACGTTGTTCTGTACTGTGTTATTTACAGCATATTTGCCTGCAGTCAGTCAGTACTGTCTAAAGCCATATAGGCCAGAGTTCTAGGCATATAAATCCAACTGAACTTGAAAAGTAGTTTGAAAAAACAGATTTTGTTATACAATTGATAGAATGATAGAATCGTAGAATGGTTTGGGTGGGAAAGGACCTTAAGGATCGTCAAGTTCCAGTCCCCTTGCCATGGGCAGGGACACCTCCCACTAGACCTGGTTTCTCCTAGTTCTGTCTAACTTTTCTTTGAACATTTCCAGGGATAGGGCAGCCACAGCTTCTATGGGCTACTCGTGCCAGGGCCTAACAACCCTCACAAGGAAGAATTTTTTCTAAATATGTAACTTAAACCTACCCTCTTTCAGTTTCAGTGATAATTTTTAATTATGAGCTCTCTCTGCTTTTGTAGGATGCCAGAACTCATTTAACTTGGGTGCTCCTTGGTGTGTTAGATGCTGTTTAGTGTTAGGTGTTAAAAACCACACCTCTGCTAAATATCTCTAGGTGTCTTAAAAATATTGGATATCACTCTTTGGGTAGTTTCAGATGTGATCAGATAGTGATAAATTTGTACACTGACCCTTACCTAGTTATATAAAAATATAAACAGATTAATAAAACTCCACTTGGACAAACAAAATTGTATGTTTTCTTAGGTATCTCTGCTTTGTAATAATAATGTCCCATTACCCACCAGAGGGAGCTCAGTCGAATGTAAGGGCCTGTTCCACCAATGTAAATTAGTGAGAGCTGTTTGAAGGGTTATAAATAGATTTAAGCACAATTTTAGCAGTTGGTGCATAGCTGGATGTAATTTATATTAGCTGGGAACTGTTATGTGGGTGGTTTGGGGGTTTTTGCTTGAAAGAATACTCCTTTTTTTAAATTATTTCAAAAAGAAGTGTTCGCATTCTTGGCACAGATAATTTCATCAGGAACTACTTCTTCATATGTGAGTAGCTGGCTTTTATTTTCACAGCCATGGAGGGAACACCCTGAATAAATCTATAATTTAGAACAGCATTCAGAGGAGTATGTCTGAATGTCTGTCTGTCTTCCATGAATATTAACATTTGTGGGTTTTGTACTCACATCTAACCAGTAAACATATATACTGATGTACTTGCAGACCAGGAATACAAAAGGGTCTTACCACAAGAACAAGACAGCCAAGGTTCTTTGCAGGTGATGTTAAATGATGCATTTCCTTCTGATGGGTTTAAATGATGCATTTCCTTCTGATTGTTTTAAAAAGTTCAGAGTGGTTGACTTATTACAGCTGTTCACACAGAGCAGAGGAATGTTAGAGCCAAAGACCCAAGCTGGGGAGACCACTGTGATGAAATGGCTGTGGAGAAGTCTGTGGCCACAAGGGAATCTGGGCTGTGCACTGAGGTTTGTCATACACTTGTAAGAAAGTTACAAGACAGAGGTGAAAACTTTTCAATCACAGAACATTAAACTGTTGCTATTCCTTCATGTGGGAAACTGAGGATGTAGTTTATGAAAGTACCAAACTCTACTTGTGCAGTGAAAGCAGCAAAAGATCATTAGAGGGGCTGCAGTTATTTTAGTCCTGAAGTGCTCTGGCTTAAGTGCAGTTTTTATTCTACATAGGCTATTTATCAAGAGTTAATTTATCTTTAATGCAAATACAGCTGTTGGCAAAGAATTGAGCTCAATGACCCTTATGGGACCCTCCCAACTCAAGATTTTCTATGATTCCATGATTAGCAGAATAGTCATATCCTGATACTGGTTATTCCTCTTTCTGTAGAAGAACCATCTGCAGTGCTCTGACGTCTGTATCACGTCATAGCTCTATTAATTCTAGACAGAGCTGACAAAAACATATCCTTGATGAAGAAAATATTCCAGTATAAAACTTTAGTGTAAACTAGGCTTGGAAAAGCATTGGAACACATCCGAAAAAAAAGGTTCTTGATGTTGAGCTGAGGACAACAGCCTATACATTCTATTGGCACAAGCCATAAGCAGCCAGAAAGCAAGCAGTTAAGGCAACAGCTCACTCACCAGTTCCTCTTCCTAGCTGTACCTACTTCCTTTCCATCACTTACAGTTCTCATATCACTTAACTCATTCTAAGCACACAAAGCTCAGTTTGGCATCTGGCTGCACATTTGTTACCTCAGCACACACATCCTCATTTCGTTTCCCTAATTCCTGTGTTAAAATTTAGTATAAGATCCAGACAAATAATTAAATCCACAGACCACCTACTCTCATATTTTCTGACCAGTTCAAGGAAACCAAGCATGTCTCACAGCAGGCACCTGCAGGCTGGTAGAATTCCCTGCTGCCACATACCAGCACCAAACCACAAAACATCATCTGTAGCATTTGGAAACCACCTTGAGCGCATGGTGATCATCAGACCATGTCATAAGATCGTCAGACAACTGGATCTGAGCTCTAGGCTGACGCTGCTTACTCTGTGGGGATAGATTGTGGTCAGGGGGATTAAAGGAACTGAGGTTTAGAAGGGGGAACTGGTAATTGGTCTGTTGAAAAGCGGAGTGACTCATATGCTAAATCTTGTGTTTTCTACAGAATAAACCATGCACTGGAGGAAGCCTGGGTTGAGGATAACAGTGATTTATGAGTGGTTGTCACCTTTCTTTCATATGGGTATGAGTAACACATGATATTACTTGTTAGGAGCACTGAAAAACCTAGAGGTGACTGGCACTGTCCCAAGCAAGGTAGATTTTTCATTCTTACAAAATTATCTACTTTGAATTTAAAGTGTCAGCCTCGCAGTTTTGGTGTACATCTGAAAGACCATCTAGATAATTCCCAGTTTAACATTGCAAAACCAAGCAACTCAGTGAAGGAAATGGTGAGGTCAAGGCTGCCCCTCCAGCTTTGCTTTTCTACCTTCCCTCCCTCCATAATATGCCCTGTGGTGCACTCATGCAGTCTGTGTCTGGTCTTGCCCCAGAGAAGGGACAACAGGGCCCAGCTTTTTGGTACTTGTTCAGCCTCAGTCTTTCATTGCTGCACACCTGCCAGGCCTGTCATGAAGTAAGTTAATAGTTTCATCATGGGTCTTCCAAGGATATGTATCACCACATCATCCACACATGTGCATGCCACGACATTCAACCAGGAGGGAGAAGACCCTCAGAGGTGTGGGTGCACAGGTATGACTGTGGAAGTCATACAGGGCCAGTGCTCTTCCTGTTCCATCACTGCCTGGACCAAACTTCCTTTCTGTGCAGCCCTGTTCTTCCACTATTGCACATCTTGTACAGCCCACAGAAAGAGAGGCAAGACTCCTCCAGACAAGTGTCCCCTGTTCCTTTAGACACTTTCACTTTGCGCATTGATCAAGAAAAGAATTTTAAGTAGGGAAAAACACCAAGTGGCTTCCTGATGATTACTTATTTCTGCAAGGGGTCCTGTGACTGGAAATGAAGCAGCAAAGGGTCACATGGCAGAGCTTCCCAGCCACACAACCCAAAGGAAGGGTGAGGACACCTCTCTGTCCCACCTGTCCCCACTGCAAACAGCGTGTGATCCTCACTAAAGCTTAGATGGCAATAAAGGCCTTTCACCTCTGGTGGAAGGTGACACACTTCCAAAGATCATTAATTCACAAAACCAGACAGAATAGAGACAATCCTGGAAAGGGAAACATTTTTTAGAAAAAGGCACTGAACTCAAACTCAAAGCTTTTCCAGACTTTCCAAGTGTCAAGTCACCCTTGGCTCTGGCTGTTTCAAGACCGCATGAGTCATATCCTTGCTAACTGGAAGCCTTAAATCTGCTCAGCATTCTTTACGATGGAAGGAAGTTAGTTAGCAATGACAGAAAATGGAAAGCACAGGTCTTGTTTTTTATTTTAAACCCACATACTTCACTGTGCCTTAAGTGGTTTGAAGCAAATGCATTTACCACAATAGTGGCATGCTTACTTTTGTTAACCTGAATAATCTAGATAACAGCAAGAAATACACTTTGTCTGTAATACAACTGCAGTTCTCACAGGTTGTGGTCACGTTATAAAATTGAACCTTCCATTGGTACTTGATTTCAAAAACTGGCTTCTAAGTTCTTGAGTGAAATACAATATAAAACTCTCTTTGAAATAATTGTATAAAACTTGTTTTTATAGTGTGATACATACAGCAGGACCTAACATGCAAACGACTTCAGCCAGGACACATTGTCTATGTGGAAAATACGGGATCAGTATGATAAATGCTTTATTAAACAGCCTAATTTCAGCTATTTAGTCAGCAGAGCTCCACTGAATCTAGAGAAAAACTCAGCATGTCAAAATTGGAGACTTAGTGGATGTGAAAATATTTCTCACTATTATGCTCTTGATAAACAAATCAAGAGATGGATAATAGATACAGCAGTTACCTCTCAGAAGGTTGTTCCAGCTACCTTCCAACACCTGGATGATTTTCTGCGTTATGTTGATTACGCTACATTTTAATTTAACTTGCCTATGAATATTTTAGAAAATTCAATTTCCCTAACTTCCTGCCTTTGAATGCCACTTCCTCAAATACTTTTTCTTTTAAAATAGTTTTCAAGGGACACTTAAATTTTTCTTCCTCGGTATTTCTATATCAGTTTTACTCATTTGTATTGTGATACAATTTCTCTGAGTCACTGCTCTCAGGCACATGAGGATGCATGCAAGGTAAATATGTTCATACAAGACTGGGTTTTTTACTTTCACCATAACTAAAAGCAGGAAGAAAATTTGATTGCACATAGCTACAGTCCAAGTTGAATGTCAATCTTTGACTTAAAGCAGTTTGGGATGGTTAAAAATTTCATATTTATCCAGGCTGGTAGGCTGGACCACACCAAAAATTTAGTGTCTGCATGTCTATAAAATATTTCTTCAATTCTTCTATACTGGTCAGCACCTACAGGTGCTGAAAAAAACAGGTTAGGAAAAACATACTCCCTGACTATTCTCAAAATGCTGATTGTCACAAATGAGACCCAGCTTTCCTTCTCCACCTGACTGTGGCTCTCCCTCAGGCTTTTCTCCCAGCATATGGTCAGTAATTTTTCTGATATGTAAAGCATAGTGACTGCATTTAAATAGAAGATTTCAAGGTGAGTACAGTTGTTTGTAAGTAAAGGTCTGCTGTCTGATCCACTTGAATACAAATCCAAATTTTATGTACTTTCAGTGAATTCAATGAATTCACTGAAATCATCTGACTGGATGATGTTTTCAAGGCTAGATGGAAAAACCTTTGACTAAAATGACAAACTATTTTAAAATGAGACTCTTGTTCAATACACATAAACACAGGCAAAAGAAGTACATTCTAGCTTCTGTGGTGTTCTGTGCTCAAAGCGAAGCTCTGATTTCTCTTCAAGTTGTGTTTCCCATCAGTGCAAAACTCAAACAAAGCTTTTGCAGCACTTCCAGACCCGTTATTCCAAGGGGTTTTTATTAACTATGGGGTTTTTTTCCTCTTCAACTTCCACAAGGTATAGTAAAAATTGGATCCTCAGGTAATAAGGCAAGAAGAATAAAGACAGTGTTACACTGCTCAGGGAGCATCCCAGCAGGAAGCTCATGGCTCAGGAGTGGTGATTTCCCGGGTACAGCAGGAAGCAGTGCCAGGTTGGGATGCTGAGGCTGCCCTGGCAGCTCAGGAGGAGAAGTGGAAACAAGGTTGTCCTCTCCTGATGCCTCTTCATGCTCTCCTGCTGCAGTGCCAGGTGCTTGGAGTAACACAGAGCCAGTTTTCACACCTGTGCTGCAGGGAATACTGTAGGCAATTAGCACAGAAAAATTACGGGCAGCTTGTAATTCTGGTTTTTGTCCTCTTTGCTGCCAGGAATTGTTCTGATTAACATGAAATTCTATTTTCATGAGAGATTAATGATAATAATCAAAGCTAAAGTCCAGGTGCAAATCTCAAGTTCATTGTTTTCAATTACTAAGACACATTTCAGTACTAATAACACATTAAGTTGAATTACAATTTTACTCATGAAGATGTAACAAGCTGCATCTGTCAAGCAGAGTTTAAAATACAAGGTGACTTGAGAACATTCAGAACATAAAAGAGCTTTTCTATATCCGCTTTTAATGAAAAAAACCTGCTGTATGAATAGAAATGGAAGTATAATGAAGATTTTTAAGTTGATCTAAGAAAATATAGGGATAAATAGAGCAAGTAAAAGTGACATTTTACTTCCCAGTTATTTGTGTATCACAGAACTCCCATCCCTACTTACAGCCACTTATGTTTCAAAATAGACCAGAAAATAAGAACAAAAGATCCTCACAATAATTTTACTGACGTAGTGTGAGTTGAAACTTTGATGAAACCATGATTCTTACATTAATTGTTCATTTCTTGCATTCCAGAAAGTACCATAAAAAGACACTCAAGTAATCTTTACGCTTGAAGGAAAGTTTGATCTCATCTGTTCCCTTTTAATTTTATAATTTGCAAATTAGCACTGGCAGTGAATTTGTTTGATAAAAAATGATTTTGTTACTTTAGTTTTTAATGTGCAGTTTTTCAGATTTTATACAATAGCATGAAGTTGACATGAAGTATAGTTTTTACTAGTGAGGAGATCTGCTTCAAGATAACTTCCAAACACTTTAGGGACGAGGAAAACAATTTTAAAATAATTCACCAAACTAAAATTAACATACACATATTCCATATATTAACATTGTCCCTGCCATATGCCTATGATCCAAATTTCCAACACAGAGACTATTTATATAATTTTCTAGTGTGTCCATATCTTCTTAAATTGGAAGAAATATGTTTAGAAAAGAAACCTGATCCACTAGAACATATAATAGAGATAGATTAACTTAAATTACGTTACTTGAAATAAAACATCCATTATATAATGGATGAAATATCCATTACATTAAGCTATTGGGTGGCAAGCATATTAAATCAAATATAGACTTCTACATACTCTGTATCTGTAGTAAAGTGTAACATATTAAACAGATCTTTATTTTAAAACATCTTTCTAGCATAGGACCAATCCTGTATGAACTGCCTCACATGAGCTGGTTGGGAGTTATGAGGAACCCTGTCTTTTTTGGTACTGTATCCTGAGCTTTTCCAGTTGCTCCACGCACTGTGTCTGGGCCAGCTTCAGTGTTCGGTTCTCCTCTGTCAGTTCTGCATACTCCTTAGCCAGCTGAGCAGCATCCATGCTTTCTTTTTCCACTTGTTCCAGTCTGGCAATCAGCTCCTTCCTGATGGTTATGAAAAAGAACCCCAAATGTTAAAAATGGCAGTAGGCAAAAATTTGTCGTCATGTGTTAGGTCGAAGATGGGCTGTGGGTTGTTAATTTACTTTTTATTACTTGAACTTGTGTGAAACAAGGACCTAGAAAATTAATTTTTTAGACTCCTGTTTTTTCCCTTTAAAAGACTAAGCTTCCAAAATCTTGGATAGGTTTGCTGTTCAGTGACCAAGCCTGAAAAATGCTGTGTTCATGTGTCTGTATTTGGGACTGTTTGGCAGAAGAGAAGGCTTTGGGGAGACCTTAGAGCCTCTTCCAGTGCCAAATGGGGCTCCAACAAATCTGGAGAGGGACTCTTGACACAGGTGACAAGACAAAGGAATGGCTTTACTGAAAGAGAGTAGGAAATGGGATATTGGGAAGAAATTCTTCCCTCTGAGGGTGGTGAGCCCCTGGCACAGGCTGCCCAGAACCTGTGGCTGCCCCATCCCTGGAAGTGTTCAAGGTCAGGTTGGATGGGGCTTGGAACAGCCTGGTTTAGTGGAAGGTGTTCCTGCCCGTGGCAGGGGGTGGAACTGGATGAGCTTTAAGGTCCTGCCCAATCCAAACTATTCTATTGATTCTATGATTCTGTGATCTCTAATTTCAGTAAGAGTTAAGCACACAGTTCATGGTGGAGAATCAATTTCCTGGAAATTACTTGCTAATACTTTGCCAGAAGGATAAAAATTTCTTTTTCTCTGGGTACCAAATATCATTGAAAGAGATCAAGGTGGTTTTGTTAGGTTGGTTAGATTTATCAGTAAGTTCTGTGAAGTGTGCCTGGTTTCCTTTTCTCTACTACAAAAAATCCAGTAAGTAGTAGGCACTGAATCTGAACTACATCTATTGTTTCTATAATGTGTTTAGGCTTAGACCTTAGCCCTGTTGCTGAGGAAGAGCAATATAGCTGCAAACCTGACCCCTCCTGGTACTCTTAAGTACAGACACGAGAGGTTTTAAGCTGTGACTTCTGGATGGAGTGACACAGTGCCCTGTATTCCCAGAGCTGGCCAGGAGCTGGAGTTTCCTGTATAGTATCAACAGAAATTACCTCAGCAGAAGTTAAGATAAAAGAGGTCTTAAAACACACTGAAGGCATGAGTAACTCTAACTGCTCTCCCTTAGTCACCCACCAGGCTACCCTGGCCTCTGGGTTTCTTCTTCCCTTTAAGTCAAAAATTTACCCTTTACAGGAAGTCTCTTCTAAAAGGTTCTTTTGATCATTCTATCTCAGAGATTAGTTAATCTTTTAACTGTTCGTAGCCCTGTGACTTTATTTCTCAGTCATGTCAAAACAATGCTTGTAGATCATCAGCGGGAAGTTGTTAATGCCTTCATAGTGGACAGATTTCACTGCAGTCCTTAAAGGAGCCCACTTGTCAGGCTAGATCAGTGCTTTCAGACAGGAAATTCCTTACACATTGGGAATTTTATTCCCACAGGTCGGAGTATTCAAGAAAAGATAACATTTCTGTGTTTGCTGATCATTTCTGTTACTTGTAGCAGGAATGGCACCACTTAGAGCAGCAAAATTGTAAATCTGGCTTTTGAAAAACACTTCTGTGTGGCCTTCTTTTAGGATCATTTTAACCTTCCTCTGTCTTTACTGCAGCTTTCAGTGATAGCAGAGTTTGCCTATGGTTTAGTTGACTGTTTACAGTCACAGTTACGGCGGTTCAGGAGTCACAAGTTAGAAGAGACCCTTGGTACAGCCATTTCTACCAGCTGTGCTTCCCATAGATAAAAAATAAAATAAAATAAAATAAGAAAAAGAAAAAGAAAAAGAAAAAGAAAAAGAAAAAGAAAAAGAAAAAGAAAAAGAAAAAGAAAAAGAAAAAGAAAAAGAGAGGACAGTTAGCAGCTGTTACAGAATTTTTAAATCAACCAAAGAGGCAGCATATAGGCATCCTCCTATATGATATCTTTGTTTTATACTACTGATGTAATGCAGAGCAGCTATGCTGCAGCAAAGCCTCTTCTTTTTCATTTCACCAGGTGACAGGTGCATTCAATCAGGCCTTTGAGAGGAAACATCAAGAGGATGCTTTTGCTCAGTAGAATGCTGTTTACATTTAACACAATATAGCTGTACAAGTTTTAAACACAGCAAGCCACTAACAGGTTTATTTCTCTGTGGTTGGGCCATTCTAGATCAACCATTTTTCAAAGAAGTCACGACACTCTTGCTAGACAGCTCCTTCTCATGGGCCAGAGGCCATGGAGGGGTGATTTCATTTGAGAAAGAGATTCGAGGACAAGGAGGTTTTACAACTTCAGATGCCTGTTTTTGTGGGGTGGTGTTTTGGTTGCTTGGTTGGGGTTTTTGGGGTTTTGGGGTTTTTTTTTTGTTGTTGTTGTTATTTGGGGAAGGGGTGTTTGTTTGTTTGTTTGTTTGTTTGTTTGTTTGTTTGTTTGTTGGGGTTTGGTTTGGTTTTTTTTTTCAGTCTCTGGACTTCCTCTGAAAGACTTTTATCTCTGGAGATTCAAACAAGAACTTCTGCAATATTTCTTTTCAATTATTCTCTGATGCATTGTTGGACTAAAGGGCTAAATTAAGCTCTTTCAAATTACAGACTGTTAAATCAGAAGTGCCCAAACAAATGAATTCAGAATCATTCTTCCTTTACTTTTCTTACACTCATGAGCTTCTTAAAAGGGAGATGCAGTGAACACACTACTAGGCAATCAGCATCTCAAAAGCAGGTAAACCTTTTCTGTGAGAACTTCCAGTATTTGAAAAGGAATGTTGCTGACTATCCTGGACTTGAGCCAGGAGAGGCACAGACAGACAAAGTGCAAATTCAGACAGCCCTAGTAATGAAGATCAGTCATGGTTTTATGGTATTCTGTACAGACATGGCTTTCATGCCACTCTCCAGTAATATTCAAGCAGCACAGATAACTTCCCTCCCTCCTCCCCAGGATTTAGCTTTGCTATCAAACAGAATACAAATGCATTAAATCAAAATATGCTCATTGCTGTAGTCCACACTCTTGGACCTCCCTCACAGAAAGCAGTTTCCTTGCACTGAGGTAGTAAAATTGCCCACTTCTGAGTCAGCAGAACCTACTTAGTTCCTTCCCATTAGGATCAACACCTGTTTACGGGATAGGGTGATGTTTCAGGCTAATACTGTCAGCCTGCCACAGAGCTAAAATTAGAATACCAGGGAATTGCTAAATGTTATGAATGGTGTAGTTTACGGAGCTCACAAAAGGATGAGGACAGTGACTAACATTTACATCTGATCTAATCCAAGATTTGAACTTAGCTTTCAGAGGTTAAAGAACACTATACTAAGCTCTTGTACCATCCAGACTTCATTGTGGACGCTTAATAAATAGATGTAACACTGTCTAATCTGTGGGGTTTTGTTAATGGTTACCCCAGGTTTAAATATTAACAGTATTGATAAGGTATTTCCTAAACTAGTGCTGAGGTAGTCAAAGTTTTGAGACAATCTGTGAGCTTCACTTGAAGTGTTCTTTTTTGGGGAGGGTTTGGGAGGCAACCAGTGATTTGTATTATAAACCAATTAACCACACGCAGGAGAAAAACACAACTTGGTCATAGGGAAATTATTTCTCTTGTTCTGGCCTTAATGACTAAACACGCAGAGAACAGAGCTCCTTAACACTCAAATTCACAAGGAATAAATACAAAGAAAAGTGACAGACTAAGCAGATACATCTGTCTGGAGATAAGTGTATTTAGAAATGGACTGGACACAAGGAAAACAGTTTCCAAAATACAAAGAATCAGACCTGCCTTTCCCCCATTGTGAACAAGGTATTCGAGATCATGCATCTGTGGCAGTACAGTATCTCCTCCAACAACTGGTGTGTACTGGTGGCCACAAGGTCATTTTCTCTTCCCACAGTTGGCATGGCTTTCCCATCAGGGGAATTACCCTGTAAGGTGACTGCTGTCTGAGGAGACTGTACTTGCATGTTCAGTCTACTAATTAATTTTAAAACAACATCATTAAAGACATTAAAGTCTGCTTTAATGTAAAGGAAAATGTGCCTCAGATGCCAACACATAAAGGGTCATAAAATGACAGAATAGTTTGAGTTGTAAAGGACCTTCCAAAGGCAAGGACACTTCCTCTAGAAGAGGAAGTCTCCCTTTGTATCAGAAAAGTTGTAATTTAATTTCTAGTATTTGGCAAGTAACATATATTTTGCATATACGCAAGATGATGAAGAAACAGGTCTAGAATGGGAAAATTGTTGGGCTAAAATGTTGCCTTTAAGGTTTACACCAAACCTTTTCTGAAGTACCTGTAAGTCTGAAAACTACTTCTTGTCACAATGTTGGGGAAGACACTCAAGAAACAGTGTACTTGGAGAAAGCCTCTGGGCTAAAACGAAACAGTCCTAAGGTCATGAGAGCAAGCTAAAACATATGAAAGGCTCCCACAAAAAGCAGATATCTCCACTGCATGTCATTTGCCAAGCGGGCCACTGGGATCCTGGATTTTATCATCAATAGTGTGTCCAGCAGGAGCAGGGCAGTGACTGTTCCCCTGTACTGGGCACTGCTGAGCCACGCCTCAAGTCCTGAGCCCAGTTCTGGCCTCTCACTACCAGAGAGACATTGAGGGGCTGGAGCATGTCCAGAGAAGGGAACAGAGCTGGGGAAAGGTCTGGAGCACCACAGCAGCTGAAGGAGCTGGGGGGGCTCAGCCTGGAGAAAAGGAGGCTCCTTTTCACTCTCCACAACTCCCTGACAGGAGGATAAAGCCAGGTTGGGGTTGGACTCTGCTCCCCAGGAACACAAGACAGGGTGAGAAGAAATGGCCTAAAGTTGTGCCAGGGGAGGTTCAGATTAGATATCAGGAAAAACTTTTTTATTGAATGGCTTGTCAAGCACTGGGATGGGCTGCCCAGGGAAGTGGTTGAGTCACTGGAGGTGTTAAAAAAACATGTAGAGATGGCACTCGAGGACACAGTTTAACGGTGAAGAGGGAGGTGGTGCTGGGTTGGTGGCTGGGCTTGATAATCCTAAAGGTCTTTTCCAATCTTAACAACTCTATGATTCTATGTCTACTCTAATGGGTAAAAGAAGGAAATCATATCTCTGGCCAAGAAAACAAGTGATCCTAAACCAGGTGGTGATCAAATGATATTTTCTGCAGAGTTATATTAAAATTGTCTGGGGGAGGAAAAAGAGATAACCATGCAGTGCTAAGAATATAAAATACAGCTAGCAACCATGGCAACTCTAATATTTAACTACATAATCCCGGGTCATTATCTAGTAATAGCAATATAACAAGTGCTCAAAATAACCAGCCATCTCATCCCTTTCACCCAAAGTTAGATACCCAAAACCATCTGTTATGGAAATACGTGTGTGTTTCTGGAACATAAATTAAATTACATTCTGTGCCCTAAATGTGGTGTGTTCTGGCTTCCACACCCTTTTCTTTATTTTCAATCATGTCTCCCATTCCAGAGTGTTTTTTTTCCCTTGTACTACGTATTGCTGGCATAAATGCGAAGAGTTTGAGTGAAGACAGCAAACAAAGCTATGATTAAATTAGAAAAGAAATCTACCCAATGTTCTTTCAAATTCTTGCTTCCTTTTTTTTCTTGAGTAATTTCTTTTCCCATCCTTATTTGCTTTGTCCTTTGATTTTCCCTTTTTTGAAACTGCAACCTCTTTTTCTCTCTCACATTTTCCTGTGAAATACTTGTCATCTTCTCTCACACTGCCAGCCCAGTACACTATCTTGCCATCTATATTGCACAAAAGAGAAAAAGTAAGTGAGCTTTGTTCTGGACTTGATGAAAAGCAATCCCTGTCATTTTGCTTCATTGACTTTTTACTTTGGCCATACTTGATGCTCACATTACATGTCAAGCTAAGCAGAAGTAAAAGCCTTGGAAAAGTTGTAAAAGATTCAATGTTTCTCACTATTGTTAAAACAGTGTTTTACAACTTTCTATTTCTTATAAAATAATATAAAAATATACATGCCTATGTTATTTTATGTGTGAAAGGTTACACTGAACTTTGGAGGTTGGAACAAAAATTGTTTAAAGTATTCCTTTTTTTTTTTTTTTTTAAAAAGCCGTAATACCCGTACAGATATTTATGTCAGGTTAACATTATTTCTTCGTCCTAGGCAACAAATAAAAAAATATTTGCTCAATCCATTTCCTGCTTTTTTTCCCATCATCAAAGCCATCAGCATTCTGTGTGTACTGTCAGCAGGCACCACAGGTACAGAAACTGCCAGGTGAGACTTGTCACTGGAATGACACAGGTGAATTGATCTGTGGAGATAAGTTGGGAGCACTGGCAAGGGTACCATGCAACAGCACCTGTGATTGCCTTTGGTAAAAATCTACACTGAAAAACACTATGAAAGCTGTTTGTTCCCATTACAAGGGATGCAATATGATCATGGTCCATTCTATCAAAATGGTATTTAAGAGAAATAGACAATAGATAGGTGTAGTAGACAATTGGGAATCTTTGTTTCCATACATTCAAATTCAAATGTAGAAGACAACCACAGCACGAGCTAATTTTAGAAAACTGCAAACTCCGTGTTTTCAATTTGATTGTAATTGGTTTTGTGGTTAAAGCTTGTGCATCTTATCAGACTTTTTAGATAATTCAAAGCAATTCTTCCCTTTTAAAAGTGGTATACTCAATATTTCCAGTGATGGGGCAGCCAGGGCTGTCTGGGCAACCACTTCCAGTGCCCCTACATCCTCAAAGGGAAGATTTTGTTCTTAATATCCAATCTGAACCTACTTTCTATCAGTTTTAAACCATTCTGCCTTGTCCTATCTCTACGTGCACATGTACATAGTCTCTCTCCATCTTTCTTGCAGGCTCTTTTCAGGTAGCAAAAGTCCACAATTATAAGGTGCATATGTGAGTATATACATATATAAGTATATACACATGTGTAAATATACATATATATATATATATATACACACATCTACACCCACAATGCAAAACATGCATGTCACCCCAGCCATTATAATCCACTCTTAATTCAGTGTATGCTAGCCCCTATAACTACTTTTAACTCTCTTACTTTAAGTGCTGAGTGCTGAGAATATTTTTAGACATAAATCAGTGAACACGAGAGCAAAACTCCCTTTTACTTCTCACTTATTCTTTTGCCTCCACACTTATACTCCCTTTCTATCTAGTTTTAGATAAAAATCAAGGCTGTCATGTTCAGGCTTGTTTGCTTATGTGTGTGTAAAGTTACATGTGTCCCAATAACTTTCTAATCCACCTTTCAATTTCAACCAAACTTCATGTGGTAATTAGTTTCTGGAGGGTTTAATAAAACCAGACTGCTACAGAAAGGAAAGATACACAATGGAGGAAGATAGCCTCATGAAACCTGCTCCAAAATACTACAAAATGGATAATCTACCTGAAGGAAAGAGTCATAAACAGTCCACATCTGGAGAAAAAATATCTTCAGTTGGCACTTGCAGCTTGTTGAACCTCAAAATCAGGCAACCACAGTGCATCACCTTGTAGGAAATTAAACATCCCAGGGCTGTAGGATCACTTTTTCAGATTAAGACACATGGGAGGTGTGAAAGGTGCTGCCCTGATATTTGTCATGCTTAGGCATTTCACAGCTATACAGCATGTGAACACAAGGCTGCAAATACGTAATTAGAAAGTACATACGAGTCTCAGTAATAGAATTCCATTTGTTGCCTTATACAGCCACTCATAACATATGTTTCCTGGGGCATGGAATTCCCAGAACAGGTTCAGCAAAGATAGCAGTGGTGGAAGCTTCCTGACATTGTTCCACTGTTGACATCCATTGGTGGAATGGAGGAAAATGCCAGCCTGAAGCCCTTTAATTCAGGCAGGATAAGCACCACTGAGAGGCTGACCTATGGGTTCAGAGGTTGATTAGGATAGTTGTGAGTTCAGATAAGCAATTTTGTGCATGTACTTGCCATTTCTAATTTAGCTAGTACCACAGACTTATACATTAAAAAATTGCATCCAAACAGCAATTTTTTTTATTCCAGAAAGTGCAAAAATATACATGAGTGTCTCATTTTCATGGGCTCCAAGCATTTTTCATAAATAGGCATAACTGATCCAGGGTTGTGCCAATAATAATAATAATAATGGATTTATATTAGTAGACTTTAAAACCCAGATGATTGAAGGCTACCTTTGGTGTTTATACAACTAAAGTCAAGGACTTAAACAATCATTCAGTATTTTACATTGCACTTGGATTTTCAGAGTAGACAAAGGCACATGGTTTCCACTGAACTGATTGCTAAATACATATATAAGCAGCTTATATCAGAGAACCAAATTTGAAAAATCATTGCAAATTTTAAAAAATTACTTATCTTCTAATCTTTTTTAAAATACCAATTACTTCTGCTTGGCCAGCTTCAATTAACGGTGAATCAAATGCAAACACTGCAAATATGAATCAAATGCAAAATGCATTTTCCCATGACATTGGAATCTTCTTTTTTAGCTTTTGTTCCACTCTGTCAGCACCTGAGTGCCACACAGATCCTTCAGTGGAAAGGGATTTGAAGTTATTTCAACTAGCTTTGACACTTTAGGCAAAAAGTAGCCATATTGTGCCTATAGCAATCAAGCCAGATAAAGACATCTCACTTTCTTACCCTGCATAGTTTGGATTCTTTGGCTGTCTTGTAAGACTACAGGATTTCAACATTTCCCTCCCATCATTGCTTCTGCAGCTGAAGATTCCCAAGGATGCAAACTTGGCTGAACTGCAAGGTCAGCTGGCCAGAGATTTCACTACTCGCTTTCCTTCCTCTCTCTGAATTTCTTTTTCAGTTTTCTCATGGAAAGGGACTGACAGACACCGAGTGCACTTCACCATTTAATAGTCAGGCAAAAGATGACGGGGCTATGAGTACAGGCCATAGACACGAAAAAAAGTCTCCAGCTTATTCACTTTGGTTATGAACACCTGAAATGCCAATGTACACAAACCAGTGTACACAAAAACAAAGCACCTCACAGAAACATGTTTACTAATATTGCCATGTATTCCAAGCCTAAATGAAGCTTAGGATGAGGACTGAGGATCCATTTTGTTCTTCATTAAAGCGTGCAATGT
The DNA here is from genome assembly GCA_013397095.1 of Sterrhoptilus dennistouni. Classification (NCBI taxonomy): domain Eukaryota; kingdom Metazoa; phylum Chordata; class Aves; order Passeriformes; family Zosteropidae; genus Sterrhoptilus; species Sterrhoptilus dennistouni. The sequence continues at coordinate 130,459 of VWZU01007453.1, forward strand.
TTGTTGAAAAAACTAAATTTAAAAAGGAACCTGCACCAGCGGAACTAGATTGTTATTTGACCTGGAGGCTGTCAGTGAAGATTTTAAGGGATGCCCACAAAGCTGAGGGCCCAAAACTATGACAGCCCTTAGTGGCCTCTGTTGATCCTATAGAGCAATGGCCAACTTGTGCTCTACTGCAACCATCAGGCAGAGGTATGGAATCATAGGATCACAGAATGGTTTGGGTTAGAAGGATCCCCAAAATAATCCAGTTCCAATCCGGTATCACAGGCAGGGAACATCTTCTACTAGGCCAGGTTGTTCTAAGCCCCATCCAACCTGGCCTCGGACACTTCCAGGGATGGCACAGCCACAGCTTTTCTGGGCAGCCTGTGGCAGGGCCTCACCAGCCTCAGAGGGAAGAATTTCTTCCCAATATCCCATCTAACCATGCCCTTTTTCAGTTTGAAGGCATTCCCCTTGTCCTGTCACTTCAGGTCCTTATAAATAGTCTCTCTCCATCTTTCTTGTAGGCTTCCTTCAGATACTGGAAAGCCACAATTATAATATATGTTTAAATAAGTATATACTTAAGGTCAGAAAATACAATGTAGAACCTTCATTTTTCAAACAAGGTTTTACAAAGTGAAAGTAGGTCCGTAAATCCTTTGGGAAAGTTACTCACTTTCTTTCTTCCAGCAGAGCAATTTCTTTCTTGACTTCATGGTACTCTTCTGCTATTTTGCAGTGCTGTTTATACACCTGCATAGATTCCTTAGAGTCATGACAAGGAGGCAGAGGCTTTAAGAAAAAAAAAGAAGAAGAAAAAAACAAACCACTGTTTTTCGAATAAAATATTAGTTAAAACCCCACATATTTTGAAAGATACAGTATTTATCTTAATTCCTGTGAGAACACCTAAAGAATTTTTTTCCTTTACTGGCCAACTATTCCTAGTGGTGGCCTTTCATGAAAGGAAAAAACTCCAAACTGTTCCCTGCATAAGAATATCTGTAAAACTTCAAACATATGTGTAAAACTTCAAACATGTGTAAAACTTCAAACATTATCGGAATTTTCAGAGCTCCCTTGTCAGCTTTGCAAAATATCCCTGAAGATTTTTCAAAGAAGGATTTCTCCCATACCTCCCTCTTTTTCAGCCAGAGTGATATGCAAATGCTAAAGCTGAGCACTGGTCAGACCTATCACATGCATCTTTACACTACCAGAGATTGACACCATTGCAGCAAGATCAACTTTTTTTCAATGCACACTGAATGTAATAAATATGGCAAATAAAAACGAGCTGTCCTAGGACTCCTTATGTGAATTTCAGCAAAATCCTTGAAAATACATTTTGGTTAAATGTAGGTGCTCCTTAAAAAAGAATGTGTCTTAATTCAGGCTTCAGGCTTGTCTGTCAAATTTTGGTTATAACACTTTCAGAAAGCATTTTTAAGTTATTAGCCATGAATTTATCCACTGTAAATGAACTCCAAACAGCATGCTGGAGCCATCTGTTTGAAGTAAAAGGAAACACTCAACATACTGCCTTTACTGCCCAGTTAAACAACATCCAATTGCATTTCACAATATTAGTAGATCATTTTGCATTCCCTGCTGTCCTACCATGACTCTTCTGTGCAGTATAACATTCCCTTAATGACATTATTAGGAAAAGAAAAGCACAAGTAGTCAGGCTTTTCCTATTCCTTGTAATCCTTTGTTTTATCTAAACTGGAAATTCAGATTAAGAACATTTTTGCTCAGGAGACAGGATAAGGTGGCTTCAGACATAACCCAAAGCACAGATATAAGTAAGGTACAGAGCTTGCAAGTACTTGTAGTTGGTTTGTAATTCCTCACTGAAGTTTTAACACAGACATTCATATTCCATGTTCTAAATGTAAAACTGCTACAGTAGAATTGTTTCACAGCACATTGTTTTGTCCTCCCTGATCTTGGAGATTTTGGGAAGCCAAGGAAAGGGCAGCCCAACACTTGATGAATCTAATCCCTAGAAAAGGGTTTTAATCGCATTTCAATGTAGATGAGCAATAGCACCATTCATATAGCCACCCAAATAATAAGCATAAATTTAGCAGGACTGAATATAGAAGTCTCAGTGCTCTAATCCAAGAATGCATGGATGAGCCAAAGCAGCATCTCTGCCATCTATCAGAGATCAGCCACCAACAAGTGTGTCACAATAAAACAATTTCAAACAGTACCAAGGGGAAAGTCCCCAAACAGTGAGACTTCAAAAGAAAAACACAACAAAACAAAGCAAAAAACACCTTGGATTTGCTTCCAATTTAGTTTCTGCTAATCTAGCTGGTTTAAAGCAGTTCAAAAATTAAAACAGTGTTCAGTTTCTATATTACAGCTTCCCACGCAAAAGATATATATAGAGAGCTAAAAATTATCTAGTCATGCTGAAACTTAGTATCTAAGTCTCACTTAGAACCAGTTGCTGGCTTTTAAACCCATTCCTATTATTGTTTCCTCTTCAGTGACATTTTTCTTACACTGATATTTAAGCACTAAAATTAAACTTAAAACAAATTATACAATCCATTTACTAATTTCTGTTCATAAAATTCTTTTCAATTTGTCTGATGGTAGTAAGCACCATATCAAGAATCTTTTAAATTATTAGTGTACTTTTCTTTACAACATAAATGTGATTCATTTTTTCAAATTAGTAGATAGAATATAATTGGATCATATCATAAAGTGGTTTGGGTTAGAAAGGATGTTAAAGATCATCTAGTTGTAGCCCCTTTGCCATGGGCAGGGACATCTTCCACTAGACCAAGTTGCTCCAACCTGGCCTTGAACACTTCCAGGGATGGGGCAGCCAGAACTGGAGAATTTGCTTTGCTCCTCTGTAATTTGGAAACTTCTAAGAAAGGTTCCAAAGACAGTATCTACAGCAATTATGCATGAGTATACATTATATAGCAGTATCCATGAGTGATTTCTGGTCAGCAGGATCTGAAACAGGCTTATTCAGCAAACACCTTCTACTGCAATAACATGAGAAAAAGAGAGACACAAATCTCCATTCTACCTGGAAGTATTTTTTTAAATGTCTGTGGCCAGGCAGTGGGAAGTACTACAAATACTGCAGTACAGAATGCCCAGTGGCATTCCATGAAGTCTGTATAACATTTTTATGTTAAGAGATTACTAGTTTACTGAGGTGACTAATTTCAGAAGGCCTTAATAAAGTTCAATTGTCAGTGTGATTTTTTTTCACTCAGAAACAAAAAGCCACACTTTAACTTCCTCTTAGAACAGCCTGAGCTTGCTACTTCATGAAGTAACTCACCTGTCCATCAATTAATATAAATAAAAGGATACCTGCTAGACAAGCAAAAAACACCCCTGTCAAAGTAAGTTACATTTAATGGCAACAGTTGCTACTTTTAATCATCCTTATTTCAGGCTTCAGTGTCATCCACCCTCATTGGCCTGTGCTGGCAAAATACGCACATGCAGCATCTCTGATTTTGTTCACAAAGCTAGTACAAAAGCTACAGCTATAAATTATACTGGTTGTCTTTCCTATTATGCCTGATTTTCAACAAGGTCTGATTTTTCCTTGTATTTGTTGAGTAACTCACTGTAACACTGTCAAATGTTCTACAGAATTCAGCAGGTAGACACTAAGAGATCCTTTTAAAGACCGTCTTGTAACTGCACATATATATGTAGATCTTTGCAAGACATAGCACTGTTTATTTAGACTTGTGTTCAGAATCTAGATATGCAAGATGTTGGAAGATGACATGCAAAAGCAGTTCATGAAGAAACAGAAAATCACAGAACAGTTTGGGTTGGAAGGACCTGCTTCCCTTGTAGAAGAGGTGCTCCATTCCTCTAACCATCTGGGTGCCCTCCTCTCTGTCTGCTTTTTAAGGCAGGTTGAAGGAAGTCTTCTAGATAAAATCTTTGATGGAGTGACACAGAATGAAAATTTTCAGCTTGTTTTGTTTTGTTTTGTTTTTCATTCACATGACAAGTTCTTTTGCCTTGCCATTTGAAAAGCATCATTCCATATCCATAAAGTTGTCAGTGCCACTTAGCTGTTCAAAAACTTTAAAACAGTTGTTTTTTGAAATTCACCATCATTTATTTACATTTATGTGTTTGTTTAACTGTGAAAAAAAATTTAAATTCTCCTGAAAAAGTTGAAATTTCAAGAAAAAATTGTATCAGGCAGTTTTCCCAGCTCACATGAACTTGTCTAGAAGTCTTCAGCACTGATCTAATTAAAGAGTGAGGTCTTACTTTTTGTAAATTTGGTAACTTTCAGCAGAACTCTTCTAAAAAACTGGAAAATCCAACCCCATTATTTTGAATGTGGCCTATGTTCATTATATGGCCCTGTGCATTCTCCTATGATGGAAAAAAACACATTCTGCCAAGCAAAAATAGCACATTGCAGCTACTTTTTGTTGTGCAAGTGGAACTATTCCACCAGTTTCAGATACCCATCTTAGGATACATTTAGTCTAGTTTTACTATGAAAGTAAACAGTTCTTCCTCAAAACTATTCAGGCCAACTGGATGAGAACAATTTTGAGGTTTTCTGTCCTTCCTGGGAGATTCTCTGTTCTTTTCTAACCTTAATATGTTGCTCTGATTTCGTGAACATGCATACATGTTAACATACATGCATAAAATGGTCTTACATAATCTAAGACCAAAGTTATCACAGCAGCATTACGGGAGACATATCAAGTTCATGGGCAATCAAACCTAATTATAGAGCAACACAGTGCTCTAGAAATTCTCATGGAAGTCAATACATAGTAAAATAAATTTCAGCATCCTCTTTAAAAACACAGTATGCTTTTAAACTTTCTTTAAAATAAATTTATCTGTCTAACCTGGCATTCAGTAGAAGCAATTAAAGTTCCAGAGTAAACAAGGTTTCTGCTAAATGGTTATATCAGACATAACACACTGCTCCTTTCCTAACATTTTCATTACTTGTTTTATATGAGCATTCTTCACTAAAGCAAGAAAAACTATCCTTTGACTTGAAGAACTGGTGTTATAAATGGTTGGAGCTTTTTCTCTGTTGCAGCAATTTTTTAGTCATCTAACTACACAGATTTGTAATACAAAATATGACATAAATATCTCTCAAGCTCACAATTTCATAAGAGGAGATCACAGAACCATTGAACTGTTTTGTGTTGGAAAGGACTTTATCACCTTTCAAACCCCCTGCCAGGATCACCTCGTTCCAACCCCCTGCCAGGGACACCTTCCACTAGACCAGGTTGCTCAGAGCCCCATCTGGTTTTGAAAGATAAAGAATTATAGAGCACCCTGTGTATCCATATGTGACTTGTGTTCTTCCCTCTTCAGGACCAAGCTCTCAGCTGGAATAAAGACTTAGATGGAGAACAGAGAGATGAACTGAGCAAGTCACAGGAAGAGTTGGAACAGGACATCAACGCACAGGGCGTAGCAATGCAGGCAGATAACACTGGATACCCTCCTCTCCATTCAGTGACCTGGACAACAAGGCCTTGGATGCTGATGGATATTTCCAAATACAGCAGATGACCTGTAGTAAAGTGTCTGTCAGAGAGGTCACTGTGCAGCTAATCAAGGGAGAGCCTTCCAAGGACCCGTCCAGCTGTTACACAAAGCAAAGGTTAAAGTTTCCCAGTGACAGAGGGACAGGTGTCACCAGCCTGCCCCTGCTACACTGCCCTCCACATGGCACACACATGGGACAGTGGGAAAAACACCAAAGGCCAAATAAGCAGGTATTGCTCCTCACTGGGGAGAGAATTATTTTCTACACTGCAGACAAAAGGAATTGAAAGCAAGAAGTTTATAAATATGAGTTTTATTTCACTGATAACTTAGCAGGAAGTTATTTCAGTTTTGAGGGCGTTAATAATAAAGCTGTAAATATAGCTTAAACTGATCTGTTCTCACATAAAGGGCTTTCATGTCTGGTTGACCACATATCAATTTTCATTTAGAGTAGCTGAGTTATTTTCTTACAAATTGCTTCTTGGAATGTGTAGAAAAATGTAACACTCAAAAAAGTAATTTGAAAATAAAACATGTTAGTCTGAAGCTAGCTAGTACATCGGAACACACCAACTGATCATTTTTATTCTTCAGAAAGAAGTTGCAACTAGGACTGTCCTTTAGTAACAGTCCTTACAGAGAATTAGCTTTTTTGCTAAGTCTCCTAGAAAGACAATACCTCCAGGCAATCCCACCTCCACCTCTGTAGAGTTGGGTGCTTGGACAGCAGAGTTTGTTACCCTGCCAAGGGGAGGCTGCACTGAACTTTGCCCTGCCATCTGATATTGCTGCCCAGGGAACAGGTATGGAAAGACTGTGGGAGGAAAACTGGGACCACTAGGTAATTCTGCTCAAATAGCCAAGTTCCCTGCCAAGGCCTAACATAGGAGGACAAGGGCTTGAAGCCTAAAACAGAGGTGCAAATTGCTTGGTACTCCGGCTGTGGTCTGCTGCCTGCATGCATAGAATTCTAAGACTCTGATTTTCCAAGTGACTCGCTGAACTTACATGCATAGCTTTCAAGCTGCTTTCAAAATCCAGCTTAAAGATCAGCTAATTGAGGCTTTTTGTTCGTTTGTTTTTAATATAGGTTTCAAAATTTTCCTTTGTATGCTTAAAATCTGCAAAGTTATTAATTTTAAGGTGCATATTACTATGTAGCCACATAACTTGCATTTATAATTAGCTTCTTTAAATAAAATTCAAATAGTCTTGACTGTATTTATGGCACACTGATGAAAATCTTGTGGCTCTAGGATATGATATTTTTATTATGAACACATGTATCAGCATTCTTACAAATTCAAGCATTTCAGGCTGCTATTGCCACAGTTGATCATTTACACGACACTTCATGTGTGTGCTCTCTATTAACACTTCGGGACAGAAAAAGGCATGGATGGAATGACAAGGGACACCATTCACTACTTCTCCAGGTCCTGGTGAAGCCCATTTTACTTGTTTCTGTAATACAGGACCTACCTGTTTCAAAGCTGGCATGAATTACAAGAACATGCCGTACAGTTCTGACAAACCCCAGTTGGATCGTAGCAATCCAAAAGAACACAATTAATAAGAAATATAACAAGGTAAATGATGACTTTGTAACAGTTATTGCTTGCTTGAAGTTTTAAAGCAGATTAAAAAAACTGTAATTATATTAAAGTTATCACACACAGTTGTGATCCAGAGTGACAAAAGCAAGGAAATTCAAATTTTTATTGCTAAATTTGAATGCAATGTTACTTCTGCCTCAGCTCAGAACCCTGTATTGACTTCACTGCCCTTGGATGAACATAAAGGCATCGAAATATAAATATGCACATAAGCTTGAAAAGCTAAAGGATGAAGTGCTACCACAAATTTTATACTTTGAAGTGGTTGAGTCAGAGAGGTAGTTCTCAGGAGTTATCCTCTCAGCTACCCTGATATTACCAAGAGAGTTTATGAAGGATAATAAAAAGAACTTCACATGAATCAAAGCCTTTGATTGTTTCTTTGAATTTGTTATCATATTGAGATCATGAGAATAAAGGAAGGTTTTCTTGAAACAAATGTCAAGTACTTAACAGACCAATTGGGTACAGTTAGTGGGATTGTGCTAGTGTGTACTTAAATTTTTTTTTCTGAAAGGCTATTATCCATCCAGCAAGCACACTTGAATGCTCCCAAAGGAGCATTTTCAGCCTATCATGAAATTCCATATTTAGAGTATATTATAGGTTCCAGAAATGTAAAAGTCATAAAAGTCCTAATAAAAAAATCATCACTTGTCCTGCAGAGTACTTATATTTAATGCTAGTAATTTTGTTCTTATGAATCAACAGCAGCAATAATAACCATACTTTGATCTTTTAGTGCAATTCTCACCCATTGGTCTTTATGCTCTTTAATAAAAAAGGTAAAAATTATTAACTTAATTTCAGAGATGAACAGAGGGATGAAGCAACCCTAGGATTAGGCAATGTGTCACTGAGAAAGTTGGAAACAAAATGCAGGTTCTTTACTTTCAATTCAGTGCTTCAGCCATGAAACATGATTGCTTTTCTCAAATTGAATTCTTCTAAGGAAAAAAGACACCAAGCATGTTTGCTGCACTGGAAGGTTAGTGGAATAAAGAGGTTAGCATACAACCCGGTTCCTTTTGTCCCAAATCTTAAGCTGTTAATTAATTCCTATTTATGCCTAAAAACCTGCCCATATCCTCAGGATGAGAGGTATAGAGCAGGAAGAGTCTCCATTCCTTTCTCAGTCATCCTTTTGATGGGAGCAGCAAAACAGAAGTGTCAGGTCTTGAAGCCAGCAGCCCTCCCGTGTTGTCTCACAAGTTGATGGGTACAGGAAAAATGGCAATATTGGACAAGGAATGGTCTACTAATGCCTTTCTCAATTTACAGTCAGGAAACAACTGCCTTCATAGTGAAATATCAGAGGAAGTCTAAATGCTCCAGGGTAAACAGATGATCTGAAGTAGTCTACAAAAGCCAGCAAACACTCCAGAACCACCACAGAGGAAAGGGAAATAATCCCTGGATGCAGAACTGGCTTTGTGCCTGATGAACCTTGGAGTTGCCATCAACTGCTCACTGTCCAGTATATTGGGAGCCCATCATCCTGTGCTGACGAATCAGACTGGTCACCAAAGGATTCTCTTGGAATGCTTATGAAAAAAACTGATGATATCAGTCATAGCACAGCCTACAGGCATTAGAATGTATAATGCCTGTCTCATTCCTTCTCCCATCTATTGAACAAGAATTGTCTTCATTGCAGTGCAGCAGCACTGCAGGAATTGGATAGAAAACCTTAAAAGCAGGCAAGATTGTTAAAATAGTAATTCCCTGCATTTGGACTAAAATTTTTTCTGTAGATCTTGAAAAGACAATGTTTTCTTCTACAGATATATATGATCTTATTAAATGTTAATAGGCTAGAAAAGCACCACTAAAAACTTCCACAATAGTGTAACAACCAGAGGCTTTTAAAACCAACAAATACAGTGAATGTGAAGTAGAACTGTCATAAGAGAAAAAAAGTTTACCTGCAGTTGCTGCTCTAGTTCTGGAAATGCCAAAGAGAAGTTTTCAGGGGAAGCATCATCTAAAAGGTGAACATTATGTTAAAAGTCATTGTCTGCCAAAGAGAGCATTTCAAGTAATCTGTTTGATGAAGTTCTATATTGCATATATGGACAGTAATATCGGGATCCTGAAAACACCTCCACATCTTGTCTTCTACACTTGAGATGCCTCAGTAGAATCCTTGAAAATACTAGTGGGTTGGTAATAAGAAAAGTTTACATCCTGGAAATACAGAAAGTCTATTTTGCATTGCAGTGATTAATGAACAAAGCAGTTAGTCCAGTAGAACATGTGATAATTTAACAAAACAAATAAATCTAAACTGTTTTTCTTCCTGAGCTCTTTCCAATGCACTGCAAACTAAGGGACTGTCTTAAAAGGACTTCACCTGTCAATTACAATCCTTATTGGCTAGAGTTAGTTCAATCACAACAACAAACCAAGCTGTGTTTTTATTTATTTGTTTGGGGTGGGTTTCATTTATTTTTAGTACAGGCTTCCAGCAAAGGTGGGACAGATTGTGCCAGTTATGTCAGGGTTGTGATGTGGACACCTGCCCACTAGTAGCTGGACTGAGATCAGAAATATGAATCACACTTGGTAGCGCCAGTGCAATATTTCTTTCTCTGTGACTTTCACACTCTCAGTTTTGCATTGGATTATGATGACTGTTTATTCATCTTACTACAGGTTATGGGAGGTGAGGAGAGTGTTACTATTAGCTTACAGTCAGTTATTTGTAAGGGCTCAAAATTAAATAAGGAAGGCTCTTACAGGAGAAAATCACTAACACCATTCAGATCCTGCAATCTGCTGTGTACTTGTAGACTTGAACACAGCAACAAAACCCCAACAAGATCAAGAGGACCTCATATCAAAGCAGGATTCTAAAAGTGTGCAGACTAGGATATAAATTATTTGTCAAATATTTGATATCTCTTTCTACTGGCCTCTGTGGTTAAGCAAAGGAGGTTGGGGGGAAAAAGTAAAATAAGTCACCTTATCCTGTGTAAAATAAACATACTGGCTAACCCATGGTCAGAGGCTTACTCAATAACACTGCTAGAGCAGAGCGGCCTCTGTGAAGAGATGCTCAGAGAAGGGAAAAAAAGATAGTGATACAAAAGCAAAAGCTCTTGAACTTCCTCAGGAAAAAAAAAAGTGAAGTTCCTGTATTTTCGTGGAGTAGTTGTCTCGCTAGCATTATCAAAAAGTCATACCCATGTCAAGTGAGTGTCCCCCTTCTTTCTTCACAGCATATGTCAAGAATGTCCATGCCGGAAAACACTTAAATTTCTTTAATTGTATAGAATTGTATCATGCTAATATGCAAGTGTTTATCTTTCATTTGCTATTGCCTTCTTCTGCAATATATAAATAGACTAATATTCTAAAAGAAGAAGGATGAATCATATGGCAAGGCTAAAAGGAAGGACAGAATAAGACTCAGTCTGACCAGGGCTACAGCTGCTCTACAAGTATTTGGCTGAATAGCTGTTAAATATTCTGACAGAGATATTGGACCAGAGTCATGGATGGCAGTTAAACTGCTATTTGTTTTGGCAATTCCAGCAGTATAATCTTTGGTACAGTAGCTTTATGGAGGGGTCTTGAACACCATCAAAATTCAAAAAAACATGGCAAAAGCAACACTCCAAATGATTAAAAAATTTTGAAGAAACATCAGACAGTAATTATATTTTCACAGCATCAGCTATTAATAAGAAAATAAAATTAATGCAGTATCAGAATATTGGAAAACAAATGGTATCATACTCCAAAAAGAACCAGTTAAAAATTTTGGAAATACTTTATAAAGGATGGAATAAAGAGAGAAATTAATGTAGAGGAAATCCTTTCAACAAACAGACGTTCCTGCTTATTTTTTGAACTCAAGTGACTGAGTCAATGGTACTAAAAATAGAATGCACTGGTATCCTAACCATTATGACATACCATAGTACATTTTATAATGGGCTTGCCCTAGCATCTATTGAACAGCTGCTAGGGTAGGTTTTTTTTAGTTATACTAGTTTAAGACTTGTTTAAATCATCATCTGATGTGCAGAACATCATCAAGAAATGCTACAGACTTCAGTGCTCTGAAATTATCCTGAGTTCCAAATTCTCTTAGGCTCTTTTGAGAACTTCAACTGCAGTATTTCGTTTACAGAAATTAACAGAAATTCTCATTGCTAACTGCAATTTTGTTTTTTACAAAAAGAACAACAAAAGGCTTTCCCCACAGCTTTCAGTGAAATAAGTTATTGTCCCAGATCAGTCTTTATTTCACTGTTGTCAAAGGAACAGCCACAAAAACAACAATAAAAATCACTTGGTAATAATGAAAACTTAAATTCCACACAAGGAGGAAGCAAATGAAAGCAGTCATTCACCTCCTGAAACTAAAACTTTTTTGAGGATGTTTTTAGAAAGTCAAGAGGAAAGATATAAACTCATGCATTTTTTTCTGAAGAATTGCTATTGCTCTTACATGCAGAATACCAGTCTAAATCACATTGACTTCTAGCCTTCAAAATCTATTAACTCTGAAAATCAGATACAAGAAATGTCTGAAATGCCAATGAAATTATTCTGAAGATCAAAACATTCTCAAAATTGTCTCCTGATCTGTGCTTGTTTTCTACTCTACCTCTCCTTAAACAAAACTCTGAAATACCTCTTTTTTCCCCTTTTCTCAATGAATTATAAACTTTTAATGAATATCTAGATTATTATAAGGAATCAGTCATTTAATCAAAGACCACTTTTATAACAGAGTTACTGGTTTTCTGTACCACAAATTCGTGAAAATATCTGGGGTGATTCTTCACCAGCTACAAACAGCATCTCATCTCTATAGTCACTATAAAGAAACACATAAAGAAAAATTATTTATAATTCAAGCTAGATGTAAACAAAAAATTTATTTTGTTTAAAACAAAAATATATTTAAAAATCAGAGACAGCAACTCACTGCACCTGAAAATGAGTCAAGATGTTGGTCAAAAGGAAATAAGAAAGGAGGAAAAATGTACATGTGCATATTATGGCCAGCAATCTCAACAGCACTATCCTGTGATGTGAAATAATCAGATCAGGGATTTCATTACAGCCACCTAAGTTAAAATATCTGTAACATAATTTCTAAATGAGTGGCATTTCCTGATTTCATATATATCCCAAATCTAATTTCGAACTTCTATATTTAAAATGCCCTAAAGACCTGTACCCTGAATAAAACCCATGTGTTTTTTAACCAAAGACTCAGTTCATGTGCAGGAAATAGTGTGATTTTCATGTTTGTTTCATCAGGTTCACATGCTCACTTGGCTTGCTGCTGAAAACTGTCATTTGTAACAAAGAGCATCTAAACTCTATTAACAATGATTGTCTTTGTACAGAAAGCTCACTATTAGCCCTGAGGCAGCTGATAGATGATGAAGTGGCACATTTTGAGAATGAAGCTCGATTTCTGGAAAGCTCCACTTATTTAATCTCCTGGAGATTCCAATATCCCAGAGCTCTATCATGTAGTCAAATGAGAGAAATCCTTCATGTTACTGCCTGACTGACATAATGTCTGTCACAATGAAGTGTAATATCCAAATATTTTCCTATATGGCTGTTCCATTTAACTTCACTGTGAGCTAAAGGCAGTAAATCCTTTAAGAACAACATCTGATTCACTTGCAGTATAATCTTGAAAATTAGTTTGTCTATGATCTTCACTAAGACAGAAATAAAATAAAAAAATTTAAATGTGTTGAAAGCACATTAAGGTTGCTAAATCAAGCACTTGAAATTTAGGAAATGCCAATCACAGCTCTGCTTCCTTGAGTAACTGAGTTATGATCCAGTATTTAATTATACAGTCAGGTCCTATTTTTTTTCTCCTACATGTGTGGGCCAACGTATTCAGATCTCTTCCTTCTAAATTAAAGAATTAAATTGGTAACATAAGTAGGTTGCTATCCTGTAAGTGGATCAGCCCTTGCACAGGAAAAGTGCTCAAACTGAACAGCCAGCACCACACCTCGCGTCAACAACAGCGGCAAACTGCTTGTCAGGGTCCAGCCTTGGCCCTGGGAGGGCTGTGAGATCCAGCCACTCTGGGCCTGGATACTGACAGACAAGCATGGACTCATCAGAGTCATCCTGGAAGGCTGTGTGGCTAAGTGACTGCGACTTGGCACTGCTCTGTGGAGCTCCAGGGCTTCTATTCACGGCCCTGCCTGACACGACCTCACACAACCTCGCAGTTACCTCACCCGTAAAATAGTGGGGAACGGTCACTGCCCCACCCAGGAATAGGATGTGAAGGCTTGCTCAATAATAAGAGTTGTGGGCCTCCCAAAAATAGAAACAGTCCATAACGGAAGAGGTAAGAGCAAAATCCTTCAACTTCATATGCCTTCACTCAAGCCTAAACATCCTCAGATGAATGTCCCTTTGAGGGTATCTCGCCTGATTTCCCATCTCATTCCCCAAGAACCAAGCCCTGTAGGTTGCCTGTAGTTTAGGAAATTAGCTCTGTAAATTTTAGCCATATATTTTAGCAATCCTCGTTGTCATTCAGTGTGCTGGAAAACCTCTGTGGTCATTACAACCAATATGAGTGTAGGGTAGGAGTTTGAAGGTTGCTTTTGAAGAAGCAACCACTGCAAAACAGTCTTGCATGATAAACTAGAAAAGCAAAAAATTCCTTGTAGTCACTAGGATTATGAGCTTAAAGAGGAGTAAAATAAGTAATTTTGCTACACTTGCAAAAATATGACACTGTTCCACTGTCAGGTTCATTAAAAAATGTATGTTTTGCCTTTGTTTTCAGTGATTTTTCTGGAAAGTGCTGTCAGAGGTAGACTAATTTCAAATTAAAGAACTCACTAACAATTTCAGACCCAGACATTTATCATGACATAACATGAGCAGGACTTTTCAGCTAGATTCAAGCTTTTACTCTAGGAGGCAAGGTGAAGAGATATGAACGTATAAATCTTCCCTTTGAACTATTACACAAAACAAACACAGCTGTCTAAATTCCATGAAGTGCATGTATTTGTAAGATTGATAAAAATTCGGACATATTGAATTTATTTGAATGGTTCAATTCAAATGGCAACCATTTGAATAGTAAATGAAATTGACGCTGACGAACCACAATGAATTTTCAACTTTGGAACAATTATTTGAATCTTGGAACAACACATTCAGTTCAAGCTACATTAGTTTCCAGGTGATGTAAGGTAGGTTGAAATAGTATGTTTGCAATTCATTACTTTAAAATGGCACCTTAAGTCAAACTGTTGCGACACAGTGTGCAGACACACCTTGGCAAATGTGTGTTAGTGAACTTAAGTGAAAGAGCCAAACATAGACATTTACACATACAGGAATAAGAGATACACAATAAAACTGTCTTCTTATAGCCCACCTGCTGATGGGCTGCTCATGAGACTTTTAAGGAACTGGTTATTCTACTTTCACATTAAAAATACCTCACAAAGTTGGCCAGAATTTCAGTCGTCAGGTATTGACTGACAAATAATGTAACGCACATTATTTCTTGTACACTCAGGATAAGCCAGCTCTGGCTTACCCTTGTAGGTCAGTTAACACAAAGTAATTTCTTCTCATGAGCTGAGAGTAGTCTTTCCTTTCACTGCTCCTCACACCCACTGCTTGGTTACAATCCTAGCCAGTGAGATAATCGCCACCCAGAAGAAACATTCCATTTCCTCTTTTTATATCCAGTTATGCTGTCAGTTCCTCCTAGTAAGCAGTTGCACAGCCCCCGGAAGGAGAATGTAGCCTTTCTTGGTGAAATGTGTCACTGTGCCTTTCAAGTGAGGTAGAATTTAAAGAAAAGCTTAAGTCAGAGAGATTTCCTCACCACTCAGCCCTTGCCAAGAACTTATTGTATCCTAGCAGTGCATGAGCTTCACTTGATGCTTTACTATCACACATCATGTAAGTCCTGTTTGAACTGAAAACAAATATCCTCGTCAAGGAGAAGAAAAAGGTGAAAAAATATAAAAGAATAAGGGAAAATTATGCTATGGAATACCTAAAGGTTTATCTGTTAGATGTCTTTGTAGCTCATCTTAAAAAAAAAGTGTTAAACACTTGTTTGTACTCTCTTGTATCAACTATGGTTTGCTGGAAATTTTCACACCTATTAGAAGCTTATTTCTTTTGCCTTCTTGAAATAAATCTAACATAAAACCCCTTGAAATTCTTATGACATAGTAAAATATTAATGTTAGTCTAGACCTTTGGGTAGCCCCCAAAGGGATGTGATACAGAGGGAAACATGGCACTAACTCTACTGGTTGCTGGGGTTTTTTATCAGTACTCATGAAGATTCTGGATTGCATACTGCAGGAACATTCATATGTATACAATAACAGATTCAAAATTTTAACAATTTTAACATTTGGAACAATTTAACAATATGTAGGAGAAAAATATTACCTTTCTCTAGTTGAGTTTATTTTTGTAAATATTAGGAGAGAGGCTGGAATTATTAGCAGGATAAAAAAAGTAAAAAATAAAATATGATGCAATGTTAAGGAAGTTAGACTTCCTGCCTTTCATGTCCCCTTCTTCCCAGCTATTCACAACCTTGTCATTTCCTACTGCCGTCTCTTGTCACAAACCACTCTGCTCTCTTTGATTTTCCCATGGTCTCAGCTTTCCCTGACTTGTTTTCAGTGTCTTACATCAGCATTCTTTTTTCATAATTTGTAAGAGCACTCCCCTTTCTTTTACATCTCTCTTCAAGACCTATTTATACAGGTCTATATATGGTATATAGGTATATTTCTTGCATAATTCCTGCAAGAAGTTTACCATGTGACTGTGTCTTGAAAGAAGTGAATGATTCCTTACTGTTTTCTGTAATAAAGATGTTACCAGGTTATTTTAATTTATGAAAAAGGGCACATAGATTATCATGTGTTTCTTTATATTCTTTCTCCCAATCTTTCTTTGTCATATAAGATGTTCGGTTTTAAATTCCCTTGTTTAGGGGATGACATTGTATTTCAGTATTGTAGGTGAAAATTAATAGAACACAACAATTAGCTAGGAAAGATAATGCACATTCTAAAATACTTTTAAAATAGAAAATTGCATCCAAGTTGAGATTCTGTCCAGGCAAACCTCAGACAGTGACCTCACACATTATCCTACAATGCACAGAGTCCCATAAAGCACTCAACAGCATAAGTTTCAGTTTTCCTTATATCTCATGCCATAAACACCTCTCAGTCCCAACTGCAGGCACTTACCTTTAGCAAAAGCAACAGCCAACTTTTTTTGGATGCTTTTCAGCTTCCCCTTTGATTTATTTCATTTTGACTTCTACTGTTTGGCAACAGCTCTCTGGTCCTTAATAATATTGAAGGTGCTAACCAATAATATTTATCTACTCCAAAGGGTCCATGTGTATACAGGGTATGTTCAGGGAAATTAATACTCCCTCAGCACGAGCTGATAGGATAAACATCAATGAAATTGCTGTAGCTGTCTCAGAGAACATGCCATGTGAGGCACCTGTTTCCTGAAACCTTTCACCAAGCTGGGCATGTGTGGCACTTTCCAACCTTCCCCCTGGAAACCATCTCTTCCTGCTCTAGGCTCATGCAAGTTTGTCCTTTTACTTTTCTAGTTTTACAGTTTCATAAAATCAGACATACTGCACATGCAGGTAAATTTGACAGTTAGTTACAGTCCTAATTGCATTACACAAACCACTGCAAGGAAGCAAGAATCGGAACTGTCAATCTAGCGAGTTTAGTCTAATGAAATTGTTAATGGAAACATGAAAAGTCATCAGACTGGAAAACTGACCACATGCTACCACTCAGGAAAAAAAATCCATCCATTACACTGGACTATGTTTGATATTGTAAACATTAAACACTGTAAAATTTAAGAACAGTTGTGGTTTAAATTTAAAGGCATTGTGGTTTACTTCATAAATTAAACTGTACCTGGGGAATCATTAAGGCTGAAGGCAATTCGTACTGGCTTATCAGCAGGTACCCTGGCGGTGGTGATCATGTGGGCACTTGAGTCAATGTTTTTACTTGTTTGTTCCAGCTGCAATAATACAAAAAAAAATATATTTATTACAGAGCATGTGACATCACTCAACAAATGAGTTTTAATGCTTTTCATGCATTCACAGCTGCCTTTCCCATTCTAGCCAAGCAATGTTTAGAATCAAAGTCAAGGGAGCGCCATTTCACTTTTCCATTTAAAAAGAATTTAAGTGAAATTCAGTGCAGAGACTGCTTTTATTTTTGCTATTTATAAATTAGAAAGAACGATGGCAAAGGAAGCTGCCTCTCTTCTCACCTGCTTGCTCCCCGCCATTGCCCCTTCAGCAAGCCTTGACTCGTGGCAATGCTGCCTGGTTCTGAAGGTGAAGAAGGAAGAAGGGGTGGGGAGCTGAGAGTAACATGACCCCAAGCCTGCCCTGTGATTGGAACTGTGCACACCACTCCACATGGTGTCAACAAGGACGCACTCATCCTCCTACCTTCCACCCATACTCCCCCAGTCCAATTGTGCCTGCAAGTCACACACATCATGATGAAAAATTCATGGGGTCTCCAAACCTTGGTGATGATTCTTCAGTGGAAGCCTGTGCAGGTGTAGGGGTCTGTGTGCATGAATTTGGCTTCTGGGTTGAGACCTTACTCAGTCCTCCGTCTTTCTTCTGAGACCATCAATTCCAAAAAGTGGTTTTACTGTGATGAAACCCTGTCCATTAAGAAGACTGCCAGTTCATTTCAAATATGCCACAAAGAATTGTTGAACAACAAAAGAACTAGCTCCTTTTGATCTCTAATAGTGTAATTAAAACATCTCTGTGTCTTGAAAAGTTTTACTCTGAGCTCTACTACGTATATTTAACCTTTTGAATAAACAGCTTTGGTTAAACTCTGCTGAATAGCTGAATGCAACCAATCCCTTTGATTATTTAGCACAAAGCTGATAAAATTCAAAGATAGTAATCTTCTGATTAGCACCATGTGTGGGGAACATGAAGTCAGTGGGCATTCAAAAGACCTGCCCATAAAGAAATTATTTTAGGACTCTGGACTGCTATCCCACACACAACTTCTTAGGGAATTGGAAATGAAATTGATCAGGAAAATACAATGACTTTATTAATTCATTGTCAGAAGACAACAGAGCATTTGGCTAGGGAAAAACAAGAGCCCACTTTCTAAGCCAATAGTCTTGCAGTTTTTTAGTAAAATAGCTCCTGTACTGCAGAAAAATTCTAACAAGTCCTTCTAATTCATACTGAATTATTTGGCAGTATCAAAAAGTCAATAGAACAAAACAGTATTTCAGGAGTATAATCTTCCTTGGTGGTGAACAAGTGAACCAAACACTTCTCTGGCATCATTGCCATGCAATCAGTGGAAGAGGATCAAATTTGCATTGGGTCCATTAATTTCAGCATTTCTTGTTTATTTGCTTTGTCTCTGTTGATGTTTAGCTAGCAGAGTGATATGGTTACTTGTTATTTGAAGTGCATAATCTTTTCTTACAATAACAACAAATAATCTAAAATCCTTACTTCGAATAAATTTTATTTGAAGCTGAAAGTGTCTCTTTCTGCTAATACACAAAGGATATCAGGGATTGCCCTTAACTCCCCATTACTAGTGTTCAAGACCCACAAAAATGGAACTGTTATCTAAGAAGCAGAGGCAAAGAAAAGCTAAATAAATAGCAGCCATGTATGTTTTAGATTCAGGAAAACACCCTTGGAGTCAACTGAAATATTTTATTTTTAAGTGCATTGCCTCAGAGTAAATAATTTTTACCTTCTAAGCATTCTTGATCTCTTCCCCAACCTCACTTCATCTGAGACATCTCATTGTTTTTAAAAAACAACAGAATTACCAATGCAAAATTCTCTCACATATTTCCCTTATTTCCCAAAACAAGGTAAAGAAAAAAAAACCACAAACTCAGAATGAAGAGATTTTGAATGACAAGCAAATCCTTAAAACATGGCTGTTCATTGTTCTGTGCTGTTCATACACTTTCCCTGACATTAACTATCTCAAATAGTCTTCCACATAAAAGTATACTTCACACTTCACATCATAGCCTAAGAAATTAAAAGGATGCATTCTGCTAGAGTTTATAAAGTTGCCATAACAAAATTACTACAAGACTGTTATTTTATCCCAATCACACACTCTGTAGTGTGCAACGTTTTTAAATTAACTCTTTTAACCATCTACTCTGTGAGGACAAAAATCAATACCCTTTCAGTAAGAAATTGTGAATTCTATTGAAACACAAAAGAAAGTTTTCATTTTATTCTAATTCAGAAAAAAGAAATCTAATCTTTATACACAACATTTAGCCTGCTATCATTTTTTTTGTATTGCATTTATCCCTTCACTCCTTTATTTGCGAAATCCTCAAGCTCTTCATCACAAAAAGCAATCACAGAGAACAAAGAGGGATGGAAGAAGCCTGTGTGCAAACAAAGTGATATTAGAAAACATACAGACCAACTGCCCCCAATTCCCCACATTTTTCTCCATGAATGAAGAACAGTATCACTGTGGACAGAGATGAGACTGAGTGGGCAACCTGGAACTTAATGAGATTTAATGAGCAGCTCTCATCTTCCCAACAATTGCCTGTAGAGCTGGCTAGCTGCTGTTCCTCTGTAAAAAACCTGCAGCAGAACTCAGATTAAATGCTGTTACAGCTCTATGGATTTTTTTCACACCTGTTGCCTTACCTCACTTAGAAGAGTGTCTGCACTTGTATAATCCAGGGCCAGCCACTGCCTTGGCTTGTCGTTGCCTTTATGGAGTAAAGCTTCAATAAAAGAAAAGGCTGCACCTGCTGCATAGCAACAAACTGACAAGGTCTGAGAAGCTGAGACAGCTGTCAGGGCAACATGCTGCTACCTGCACTTCCCATGGGCTTTGCAGTCCCAAAAGATAACCCTTTTCCACTTTTCTCCACAATTCTGCTTTTCCTTCCTCTCCTTGCCAGGGATGAGGGATTATGATGCTGTCACACTTCAGGGAAGAAAAAATCCTTCTGTCACAGGCATTATTAAGCAGCAAACTGTGGTGAGCCCAAGATTTTTAATTCATTAGTCCTGGCAAAGCTGAAATATAAACAGACTTGCTTCATAGGACAGGAATGTTTTCAGCATGACCCAATCAGTGTCTGTGTCTATTCCAGCAAACTGGCAAAGATAGCATGACTCTAGTCAGCAAAAATGTCTGCAGCTCCAATCAGCTTGGGCTGACACTGCCAACTTGGACTGGCTACAAGCACACTCTCAAAGGATAGCAGTGACTATCAAAGCTAACAACAACCAGTGGGCTTGGCCTCTTAGGCTTACATTCGTGCTGGCTTTGGCTAAGCCAGGCTTGTTTAAGGGAAGCCACTAGCCCTTCTCTTCTGGAGATAACAAGAAAATCTCAGAATGCACAGACTGTAAAAGCAGATGTATTTATAGATCAGCTGGTGATGGTAGCAATAAATGAAGCTGACTCAATCAGAGATTTGGCTGAACTCAGACGATTTCCTAGTGTGTTTTCAGATAGCTTTTTTTTTTTGGGTTGTTTTTCTTTTCAAACTACTGGCAAGCAATTTAAGAGATTAATTTCTTCACTTTAAAGTTTTATTTTCTGTTACCAGAAAATAAAAGTTTAATCCCTGTCACACACACGTACTACCTACATGACTTCTTTGATTGAGTGCTACCACTGTCATTAGAACAAATGGAGAACAATTACAGAATGATTTTACAGAATATCTTTATTGTTTTGTGCTTGAAAAGGGGGTCTGCTTCAAAATGTATGTGAAGGTATATTTCATTTTTAAATTCCAAATGGAAAGAGCTTGTCTAACCCAGATCTTTATAGACATATTCCTAGATTCCCTTAGCTCAGCTGAGATATAGAAAAGTTGCAGGACAAATAAAGACACAAAGGTCTGAAATAAAATTTTCATCCTTCCTCACTCTCTCACCACACAGCCCTAGTCCAGGACTGATCTTACCAGGGCAAAACTCTGGAAGTTAGCAGTTGCCCTTGTGGCCTTCAAAAGACCCTTTTTATACTTCAAAATTACTAAACTGCAAAACTATCCTACCCACGCCACCCCAGCAATGACCTGGGAAGGCATCAGAAATATGCACTATTGGTTAGGTATCTCTTGAGGCTGTCTTTAACTTCAGTGGGATTTCAGAGCTCTGGAGGAAACAGATAGTGGAAAGCTGGATTGCACCTATGAGTACACTGACTATTTTCTCTTCTCTGAAAAGATTGAGGGCTCCTCCTTAAATGTCTCCTTTGTAAGGGGCAGAAGACAGATTTGCCTCTGATCACAACCATTACTCCAAATAATATTCTACAGCTCAATATTATCAGCAGTTTGTATTGATATCCAGTTCCACATCCAATTACTGTGAAAGTATTTGTTGGAAGATACAGAAAATTCCGGCTCCAGTAGAGTCACAAAAAATATTCTGCACCAGTTTTCATGGAGCCAGGGTTCTCCCCAAATCATAAGATATTTCTTTGTACGAACAGATGGTATTCAGACAGTATTTGTACCTTTGTTACATGCCATTACAGTAAAGCATAAGAAAAGCTCTCTACATAAAATCTGATGACAGGAAAAATTCCCAGTAGCCATGACAGCAAGGGTCTTGGACAGAAATGATGTGAATAGTGCAGGGCATTTTTTTCCAGATGGCTCTGACACTCTGCATTTCCAGACTTACACTTCGGTTGCACTCAGTTTAAATAGCATGTCCATTTACAAATTAAGTACATCATCATTTTATGTCTTGTAGGCACTGTATCCATGTTTTTTTAAAATTTCACTGTTTCTAGTTAAATCTGTATTACTCACAGACTCATGGAATCACAGAACCTTTAGGCTTGGACCTCTGGACATCACTCTGTCCAACCTCTCCTGCCAGGCAGGGTGATCTCCAGAGGGAGATCAAAGCAGGGTCACCTGCAGCAGGTGACACAGGAACATGTCCAGGTGGGTTTGGAATGTCTCCAGAGGGGGAGACTTCACAAGACTCCTGGGCTGCCTGTTCCAGTGCTCTGCTCCCCTCTCATGGAAAGGAATTCTTCCTTATGTTTGGGTGAAATATCTTGTGTTTCAGTTTATGGCCATTGCTCCTTGTCCTGTCACTGGGCATCACTGACAAGAGTCTGGCACCATCCTCATGGCACCCTCCTTGGAAATATTTGTATGGATTATTGATCTCATCTCAGTCTTTTCCAGACTAAACTGGCCCAGCTCCCACAGTCTCTCCTCAGCAGAGATGCTCCAGGACCCTCATCAACTTTGTGCCCTCTGCTGGACTCTCGCCAGTAGCTCCATGTCATTCTTGTCCTGAAGAGCCCAGAACTGGACACAGTTGCACTTTTCTGTGAAGTGCGCTGCCTCTAAACTGTGGGCTAAGATCAAAAACTGCACAAACCAAAAGAGCCTTGATTTTTATTTAAATATCAGCTCTGTGATGAGTCACCTGAAACTACTACTTTATGGGAGGTGGCATGTTTTTAAAATGTGAGACTCTTAGAGCATTCTGCATACATAATATCAAAATTGAAGCATCAGGATGAATGATTTGACTGTAATTGCTTTATCATCGATCTATTCTTGGGATAATTGTGCTAGAACTCTCAAAAACATGGACTCAAACAGCATATTTTAAAAAGTTCTTTAAATTACTTTATAAGAGTAAACTAGTAAGATCACCATTTTAAACAAGGGGGAAATTGAAATCTAGGATGCTTCATTTCATTGACTTGCTCAAATTAATAGTCCAAGGCATTTGGGTAGAGATAATTTTTCACAATTCTTACTTACTAAACAGGTGATTACAATAATTGCACTCAAACAAATTACTCTCTAATTTCTTGCAACACAAAAAATACTTCTCCCCGACAGACTGCAAATACATCTTACAGTTATCTCTGTGAAAATTACAGAATGCTGATAACTCCAGGGTTTGGGGTTTTTTGTGTGTAGGAGAATAACCTGCCCTCTTCCTTTTTCAGAATACTCTTAGTCATCAGGTGCCTGGTATCCAACCAAAATTCTTTCAGTCCTGCATCACATTAGGAAATTGGTGATGCAATTGGTGAAGAAGAGGATATGACTTTTTATTAGTCAAAAACACCTTACAGGAATATATTCTAAATTAGAAATTAGATTAGATATTCTAAATTCTAAACACTGGGACTTACTGATATTCAGTAGCAGAAACATGCATATTTTGAAGAAGTTTTAGGAGTATCAGTTATTCTACAGTTGTTAAAAAAGCCAATATCTGCAATCTAATAAAACACCTGTTGCCTTCATTTTTTTAGCTGTGCTACTTTCAATTCATCTCAGTGTCCTAGTATAAGTAGTATTTTAGTAGCACATGACCTCATTCATGCTAAAATGGTGTTTCACAGATTGCCAGTCAGTATTTAAAAATGCACTTTAAATATTATAGCATATGGAACATGTCCCAAGAAGAAATTAAAAAAAAAAAAAAAGTATTGCTTGAAATTGCCAAGCAAAATCACTCACAATCCAACATTCTATATCCTGACAACCAGAGCATCCGACAGAGCATTTCCTTAGTGTTTTTAGGTATTACTTCTGGTCTCCTTGCCTAGGTAGTATTTTAGCACAGGTAAAATAATGTACTTTCCCAAATCTCTACTCTCATGAATGGCTGAACCTCATCAGATTAAATTAAATTATTAAATCATTAACACCAGCAGGAAAAATACACTGTGCACTGACTTACAAAAGAGGACATAAGCAAATTTACAATTAAGGGCAAATTGATATGCAATAGCTGAATTCACTTACGTAGGATCACACGGGTTTAATAAAACAGATCATTGCTGAGAAATTAAAGATTGGTTTAATCAAGGTGATGTGGATTTACAGGAGCTGACCCAGCAATTTTTACACCTGCCTTAAGATTATCTGCAAATAACTACATTGTGAATTACTTGAAAATCTGACAGGTGAAAAACTCCATCACTTCCACAGCAAACTCCAGGCAGAAACTGAAAAGCTAATTCTTCTGAGAAAAAGAAAGCTGAAGCCTTTGAGATACGAAAAGGCTGTTGTGTAACTCTGCATGGAAAACAAGATAAAAACTGAAGTTAGAAATATTAGTGGAAAAGCTTCACTATTTCAGAAACCACCAGGTGCAAATTTGCACACTTAACTCACATCAGCATAGAGATGAAAATAACCTTTAGAAGTTCATTATGGGAAGAATTATGGTGGGCCATCTCAGCAGAGGATGGTGAAGGAGGATACGGTTAGACAGTGTGCATCAATTCACTGGGAGGTCAACAGCTGAATGTTCAAAGTCAGCATTGGCCAGGACTATCTAACTGGAAACACCAGCATTTAAACAAAAATATGTCAATTTTGCTTACCAGTTGTGCAGCTAAATTACATTCACCTCGGTCCTACATGAGAAAGATAGTTCTCTCACATCCATGTAAAAAGGAGTAATCACTCCATTGCAACTGGATTTGCTGTTCCTGAAGGAAATGCTTACCTTACCTTATTTAAGAGCTCACCTGAGAAGGACACTACAAGATACTCCAGCATCACTTGTTGATGATGGCTGAGGTCATCATGCTATTGTGGGTACATGCACAAGACTTTTAAGGCAGCACACTCTTTCCTGAAGCTTTGCTGCTCTGAGGAAGAAATCAGCATGCAGAAGAATGTGGCAAAATCCCAAACAGCAGCTGGTATTCTGGCAATACTTGAACCCTCACTACTGATTCAGCACTGAAATTGCCTTCAGCAATACTGCCAGCTGCAGACACAGAGGAGAAGTTTAGAAACAAGAAAATCTAGAATATTTACTAGCAAAAAGAACTCATTTGCAAATACATCTCATAATAGTCCAGGAAGTACTCACACCTCCTCCAGATATTTATCTGCACTTGCAGTCCAGAGAGCCAACTGTATCCTGGGCTACATCAAGAGGTTTGATCAATAGGCCAAGGGAGGAGATTCTCCCCACCTGCTCTGCTCTTGTGAAATTCCACCTGAAATGCTGTGCTCGGCTCTGGGCCCCCCAGCATCAGAAGAATGTGGATCTGCTGGAGAGAGTCCAGAGGAAGCCGCAGAGATGCTCTGAGAGCTGTAGCCCCTCTGCTCTGGAGACAGGCGGGAGAACTGGGGATGTTCAGCCTGGAGAAGAGAAGGCTCTGGGGAGAGCTCAGAGCCCCTTCCAGTGCCTAAAGGGGCTCTGAAAGAGCTGGAGAGAGAATGGCTTCCAGAGCTTGGAATGACAGGACAAGGGAGAATGGCTTCCCACTAATAGAGAAGTTTAGACTGGATATTTGGAAGAAGTTCTTCCCTGTGTGGGTGGTGAGGCCCTGGCACAGGTTGCCCAGAGAAGCTGTGGCTGCCTGTTGTGGCTTAATGTTGACCAAATGCCAGGCACCCACGAAAGTCACTCACTCAGCCTCTTCTGTTATAGTTGGGCAGAAGAGGGGCACCGAGACCAAACTGCCCTGGGTTTTGTGAAGCAAAGCCCTCAAGGTTCTTGGTACTGTTTTGTTATTAATGCTGTAGTGGTTGTTTTTGTTTGCTTTGTTATACATACTAGTAAAGAACTGCTATTCCTATCCCCAAATCTTTGCCTGGAAGTCTCTAACTGCAAATTGGTAATTGGAAAAAGGGGGTGTGGTTTACATTCTCCATTCCAAGAGAAACTCCAGCTTTCCCTGGCAGATACCTGTCTCTCCAAACCAAGACACTACATTAAACAAGAAATCATATGGTTACAATCAAAATCTGTCAGACTTATGACTTGCCTCCCCATTTATAGTCAGTGTGGAACTCTCATACTTGTCTGATATGATCTGCAATGATGGATGCTCACACCATTTTCACCTATCAATCCAAATTCAGCCAAAATTGCTTATTCCAATGAAAGGTATTATATTTTTTATAAACCTAAAGGCACACTAGGAGGAAAAAAACCCCAAACAAATACTTTGTCAAGATTTATATCCCAAGATAAATTAGACAAGACAACTTCAAAGACTATTGTACCTAGGGACAGCTCCTATCCAGAAAAAAAAAACAAAAACAAACAAACAAACAAAAAAAACCACCTCTGCCAATTTTCTCCTAGGACACTAACATGAAAAAAGTTGGGTAAGGACAGTCAAGTGCTGCTTTTTCAGAGGGGGTTAAAATAGCCCTTGAACTTTGCTTTCCATAAATGATCACCCTGAAGCTGATTGCAAGTGAAGGACTAAGCCCTACCACTGTTTCATTAGTAATACCACACTTTTCTTCTTGTCACAGGAATTTAATAGGGAAGAAGCAGATATTCTTGTGATCTAATGTACAGGACTAAGCCAGTCAGTCATAAGTCATATTAAGACTCCAAAATATTCCAGTATTAAATGACCCACTGCAGAGGCCCAGAGGAGCTGACTTTAGTTGCGGGATGGATTGTGCTGGTGCATCTTCCTCCCCTCCTCCCCAGGTCACACTATGATCTAATGCTCATTAGACATCAGCCTTGATAAACTGCACCTGGGCTAAGCTCCTCTTGAATTTATCAGAAACACTATTACCAGGAAATGGTGGTGTCCAGCAAGCACCTATTTTTTTAACACAGAGCCTTGGAAATTTATTTTTCTTGCCTGAATAATAGTCCAAGTGGAATAATATTTTTGTTACTGAACCTTCAAAGAAACTTATTTACCTGAATGGCACAAGGGATATCAGGGACCCCTTCCCCCTCCCCACTCTGAGGGAGCTTCTGCATGTTGCTGCTGCCCAGCCCTGCTGTTTTCTGCCACTGCTTCAGGCTTTTTTGCTGCACTTTAACCTGATATCCTATGTGTGAGAAATAGAAAAGGCAGAAAACTTCTATAGCAGTGCAGATGTAGGCCTAAAGTTAAATTTCCCCTTCTTGCTATAGCTGGCTAGTCCCCAAACAAATTTGGGAAAGTACAAAAGCAGAATTTGGGAATTGATATACATGGAAAAGTATTTTACCAAAAAATAGCTTACAAAAGGTTTGGAGCAAAATCAAGTGCTATGCTGGTTGCTTGCTAGTCTTGATTATCTTATGCAGTGCAGATTCGCCTGTGGAAAAACCGAAAACAAATGTTTGGGTTGCCTTAGCCAAGGCTGCAGGTTCAGACACCATATGCCTGTCAAATCCAAGCCCAGAAAAGTCTTTTTCAACCTGTCTAGTCTGTGTGCCAATAAAAGATTGGTCAATACCTATATATTATGATCCTTTGACCAAAAAGCAACGTAATAGTAAACCAGGCAAGGTTGCTAACGGGAGCAATCCCGTGAGTGACTGGGACATTTGGACCAAAGAACTTCCCAAAGCAATATCCAAACCCCAAGAATTGGGGACTCGGACTGTTGGGGTGGGCTTTCTGGAGTTGGCCAGTATCCATGACAATTACCAAAAGGATACTAGTTCATTTGTGGAGATAAGCCTTGGCAAGGCATTCCATCACACCTTGAAGGTAGTCCATGCAGTATTGGAGAGCCCACTGTGATAACACCTAGTGTTAAAGCAGTCATTAAGTAAAAACACAGAGGGAAAATATTTGCTCGTCAATATTAAGAAAATTGTAAGAGTGATTTTATGCCCTGGAAAGCTGCAAAGCATTTCAGCATGTTAGTTTCTACCCCAACTTGCTTCAACCATGGTATTGAAACAATTAGATCAGATAGAGTGTTGGCTGAGTAAGAAAACTAATGCCACATCCATTGCAATCAGTGATATGCTGACAGGCATCAGCAGTGTTAGACAAGCCACCCTACAAAACAGAGTAGCATTTGATTTTCTTTTACTGGCACATGCACCTAGTTGTGAGGAATTTGAAGGATTGTGCTGTATGAACCTGTCTGACCATTCTGAATCCATCCACAAAAGCATACAAAAGCTGAAAGATTTAACAGCTCAAATCAAAGAAGACGATGGGTCAATAGTTAGATGATTTGTTCGAAGGATGGAGCTTTGCACCATTGGTTAAGGGAATTTTGTAAAATAGGTTTATATGCATTGGTTATTTTAGTGGTGGTATTAGTAGTAGTATCTTGTATACTTTGGTGTGTGCAACAGATAATGGACAGAACCATCAAAGAAGCCTTAATCACCCAAGAAAGAGATGTGGGAAATGAAGTTACAGAGAATTCTCAAAATCTTACAGAGAGATCACTGAGTCTTGTGCAGTTGCCTCCTGACTCCGAAGCAGTGTAAGCAAATGTAGACATAGATAAAGGCTTTGAATTTAAAATCTTGGAACAGATGAGACTTATCAAAACAAGAAACAGCAATTACTACCAGATTTGATTTACATCCTTCAAACAGACCAAATCTTTTGCAGCACTAGAATTGTAGTAGTCTAAAGTTAAAGCGCTTAAAGCAAGCAAGTTTTGGTGTAAGTACTTGGACTGGTACTTAGGTGCCTTAGATAAGCAAAGAGGTGTCTTAGATAAGCAAAAAGAAATACATTTAAAAAGGATGCACCTTTTTAGTAGCAGAGCTCTGCAAGGTAAGATAGTTAAGAATTGACAAAGCTATTAAGAGAGTTTCTTTGTGGTTGTACCCAGAGGGGGAATTGTGGGAAATAGAAAAAGCAGAAAGCTTTCATAGCAGTGTGGATGTAGGCCTAAAGTTAAAAAGATACAAGAATGAGGACACAGAATAGTAAAGAATGTGTTTTTGTGCTGTGTAAAGTTAGGCCTTAGCAAGCAGAAAAATATGTTAAGCAAGATAATAGAAAAGTTTAATAATGAGGCTCAGTGCTTTGTTTATAGATGAGTATAAAAAGTTCCTGAATAATAAGAATTATGAAACTAGCAACTATGGTTAGATATAAGGTATATGTGTAGTTTTAATGATTGCTTTATGCAGAGGCCTGTAAGCTCTTAACAATTTGCTCTTGATTAGAAAACTTTTAAAAGGCCTTGTAACACAGAATTTTGGCTACTGTTGGCAGGATGTGAGCTGTTGCCATCTTTCTTGTTTCACCCTGTACTGAGGCTGATGTCGCAATAAAGCTCAAGAAACGTCTCCCGGCAGTCCCATCCCATTATTTGGNGCAGTCCCATCCCGTTATTTGGAAATGAAGATCCAACACTATGCCTGCCCTGTGGATACCCCGTAGCTCCTGTCACTGCTTTGGAGTTTTTGCTATGCTTGTTTTACCACACTGGGTGCACTCGCCTCTGCTGTTGCACCTGCTGCTCTGAGGTTCCTGCTACAGCCCCTGTTGTTGCTGCTGTTGTTGCTGTTTGTTTGCCTTGTTAGATATATAGATATAGATATAGATATATTCTAATAAAGAACTGTTATTCCTTTTTCCCATATCTTTGCCCAAAAGTCCCATAATTTGGAAGTTATGATAATTTGGAGGGCAGGGGGTCATATTTTCCATTCCAAGGGAGGTTCCTGCCTTCCTTGGCATGCAACTGTCTTTCAAACCAAGACACCCTATAAACCGCAGTCCAAAGTGAGACCCCCTTGAGCTCTCTATTCCCAGAAGATAAGAAAGCTAATGTGTATGTTTCAAACATAGATAAATGGACGGCTGTTGACCCAACAATTAACTGCTGATAATAAACAAGGGCTGTTGATACTAACATGCCATGAGAAAGAACAAGATGCGACTGGAAAAAGGGGCCTAGGTGGACATAGGACAGCACTGTTCCCTGTAAAAGAACCACACAGAGTGTGGCATAAGGGCAAGAATGGGCATGGACTATGGGGTGGAATTAATACCACCAAAGACCCCTGAAGCCCTCCAACCCATTTCAAGAAAGGCCTTGAAAGAACAGACTCTGCATGATAACTCACTTACATAGAAAGTGAGAAACATGTCTTCAGGATGGAGAAACCCTCAAGCTCAGCTGGTGCCCCAGGACCCTTGACATCTCACGGGCCAGATGGACACAGCTGGATCACCACAGAAACCAGGATCAGCATCCCCTCTGCTGGATCAACACTGGCATCAGGACTGGTGATGTTTTTCTTCTCCCTCCTTCCCTCCCTCCCTCCCTCCTTCCCTCNCTCCCTCCCTCCTTCCCTCCTTCCCCTCCCCTCCTCTCCTCTCCCCTCCCTTCCTTAGATACTTTCCCCTTAGTATCTGTCCTTACAAGGTGCAACACTGACATGAAAGACTCAACATCATCTAATTAATTATTCAAGATGACATATTGCTTCTCAAAATGGCATTTTTCACAATAAAGAAATGTGAATTGACTCTGTCATCAGTTTTCCACCGAAATCCAAGCATACAAAACCCAAAATTTAAAAAATGCCCACCTTTTTTGTTTGATTTCAAGTATTCCACAGCAAAGAATCCTGATGGTTTTATCACTTAAACCGAAACATGTTTGCTACAGGGTTTTTAACAGATTGACATTAATATCCTCAAACATATGAGTTACCTTTGAAAACCAGTAATTACAGACAACAGAGAATAATCTCTAACTTTTGAATCCCTTTCTTATACCTAATCCATAGTATAACTAGAAGTAGCTGTTTACAGAAGTCTGCTCTTCAATGCTGCCCCTCAGAGGGCACATTCCAGAAATTCACAGTATCATAAAATGGCCTGGGTTGGAAGGGACCTTAAAGATCCTCTGGTTCCAAACCCTGCCAAGGGCAGGGACACCTTCCACTAGACCAGGTTGCTTCAAGCCCTGTGCAGCCTGCCCTTGAATACTTTCAGGGATGGGGCAGCCACAGCTCTGGACAGCCTGTGCCAGGCCTCACTACCCTCACAGGGAAGAATTTCTTCCTAATATCCAATTTAAACCTCCTCTCGATCAGTGGGAATACATTCCCTCTAGTTCTGTTACTCCCTTGTCTAAAGTCTGTCTCCATCTTTCCTGTAGGCTCTCTTCAGGTATGGGAAGGCTGCAATTAAGTCACCTTGGAACCTTCTGTTTTTTCAAGCTGGATACTCCCAACTCTCTCAGCCTTTCCTCATAGCAGAGGTGCTCCACCCCTCTGATCATCTTTGTAGCCTCCTCCAGACTCACTCCAACAGGTCCACTTCCCTCTTGTGCATTTGAAATCTATTGACTATGTTGCTACTAACTGTGCACCAATATGGCACATTAATGTAAAACTCTTCAATCACTTTAAGAAATTGCTTTTGCTACAGCAATTTTTGTCCCAAAAAGAACCTTGGTGCCCCATTCCACATTCATGCTACCCTCTAGTGACAACCTTGTTTTGATTTTATGATTTTCTTCATATTATCATCCATAATAATACAAAAGGAAAATGAAATCTCCAAACTAAAGCTGTAATAGTTTTTTTATAAGCTCCACTGGCAGCATCAGCTAATTGTTTTAGCACCATGAACTAGAGACAGGCTTTTGCAGCTCCTGCCTGAGGCATCTAAACCCAGACT
>VWZU01007453.1:170022-200229 GCA_013397095.1 Sterrhoptilus dennistouni
GTCTGCCCGCGGGGCCGGGATCCCGCTCCCCGCCCTTCTCCCGGGCCCGGCCCCGCCGCTGCATCCCGGGGATGCTCCAGGCCCCGCGTCGTGCCCGCGCTCTCCCGGGAGCTCTCGAGAGCCTGGACAGCAACATTCAGCCGGGCCATGTAGTTAAAGATGTTCAGAAGTATCCGGGTCATTCCGCTTGATTTTTTTCTGATTCATTTGTCAGCAATGCAGAACAATGTTTTCTATGTATTTCCTTGACAATAAATCCGGTTTCATTGTACTTAACGTTAAAATAATAAAGATTTTGGTAGAGTTGAAGGACTCTGCGTTAATAAAGGAGAAGCTTTCTTTGGAAAGTGGACAGAAAACAAGCAAGTGTGGGGTTTTTTTTCTTTTTTATTCATCGAAGCAACAGAAGAGTTGGGATTGGAAGGGGCCATAAAGATCATTTAGCTCCAAGCCCCCTCCAGCCTGGTCTTGAACACTTCCAGGGTTGTGTATCCACAGTTTTCCTGGGAAATCTGTGCCAGAGCTTCACCACTCTTACAGGAAATAATTTCTTCCTCACACTTAATCTAAACCTCCTCTCTTTCCATGTGAAGCCATTCCCCCTTGTCCTGTCTCTCCAGGCCCTTGTCCAAAGTCCCTCTTTCCAAGAAATAGAGAAAATAAGAGGAATTTTTGTTTGCTGCTACTTAATAGAAAGAAGAGTGGAGGTGGCAGCTCTGAAAGCCCTTTGTGTTTCCTTTTAGAATCCTTGGAGCCGAATAATGGCAAATGTTCAGGGCAGGGGCAGAACAGGGAAGCTGAGTGGCCTCAGCGCTAGAAAATTCAAGGCTGAAACAGCAAGGGCTGTCTTCTGCAAAACAAGAAGGCAGCTGGCAATCTAAGATGTTTGGTTTGTGTTTAGAGGGTAAACATCATTACTGGTTTTCTCCCTTCTCTAATGGGCTGCGCAGTGCTTTTATCCTGCTTTTTTTTTCCTTAAGGTCCTTTTTGGGGATCTCATCTTGTCTTAAGGTTTCCAGACTGAAGGCAGGCTGATCCCCTTCTCAAGCACAGATATTTTACTTAATCATTCTAATTCTGAATGTTCAAACCGCACATTTTGAATGTAGAACTGAGTTAAATGATTTTTGTAGCATCCAAAGCTGTGAGTAAACCCTTACCCCTCTCCAACTGGGTCTTGGTTGTTTTCTGTTTCTCTTTGGCATGTCACAAAACGTTTTTGGAAGACTGAGGGGATGCAAACTGTATTGCAAGTCAAGTCACTGTTCAGATTTTCTGTTTAGAAGCCTTTTGTGCCAATTGAGCTGCCTAGTTGAGAAGGTGTACACAGTATTTCTCACTGTCTTTGGGTAAGATTTGGTGTCTGTTTAAACTGTAAGTGAAATACCAAATGTATATTAATAAACTCTGAGGGACTCAGTAGATTGATGCTGCTTTGATGAAAATTTACTAGTTCATTACCTTATTTTGGTTAGCCTAAATCTGATCAGTCATTTTTCTCTTTAGCATTATTCAGGACTAGAAGAAGCTGTCTATAGAAACATCCAGGCATGCAAAGAACTTGCTCAAACCACCCGTACAGCATATGGACCAAATGGTAAATAAGTCCTAAAATTAATTATTGCTGCATTTTTGAGACAAATGCTTTGTTTGGAGGCTAAACATACCTTAACAAATGAGTAGCTGTTTGTTTCTGGGAGAAACACATTGGACTTGGTGTAAAACTGCAAATGGTGATGACTATTTCTTTGTGGCTGTAGAAATCAGATTTTGTTTTGACAGCTCTTGAGTTATGCTCAGTGTCTGCTTTTACCAGGTTTTTGTAGCAGTTACTGTGTTCTCTTTGAAACACAATATAAAATATATGAAAAAGCATAAAAATTAAATGAAACACGATAACGTGGTAGGTAATCATAGTAAACATAATCTTGTTCAATCAGATATATGGAAACAAAGGATTCTCCTGTATCATTTAATTAAATAATGTGCTGGTGTTTCTGAACAGGGAACTGCTTACTCAGAAATTACTGATTTCTCCTTAATGTCCCACATTTCAAGTGTTATTTCACAAAAATGTTTTAAACTTCTTAAATGATAAACAGAGCTAACATTTTAATGTGCAAGATACGCCTGAAAGTTAGGAAACGGTGTCTGTGTACAAAATATTGCTTGCATAATGAATTATTTTTATAAATTGTTTTGCTTCCCCACTTAGGAATGAACAAAATGGTTATCAACCATCTGGAAAAGCTTTTTGTTACAAATGATGCTGCTACTATCCTGAGAGAGCTAGAGGTAAGTTTTCTGGCTTCAGATGATCTCAGCTGTGAACCAGCATTTCTGCTCATGGGCTGTTATGGTTCTGACTGTCAGTAAGGAAATGCCACTGTGCTAGGTGAATGTGTTCGCAACATGAATAATATTTTTCTGAACGTTATATTTAGTGATAGAAATACTGTAAGTATGAAGTATTTCCTCACTGAATGCATTGTGTTGGTGTTCAGTGTGAGTAGAATGACTGTGGAAGTCTCTGTTCTATTTTTTAAAAAATGCAATCTACATGCTAGTGACCTAAGCTGATATGTTTTGCCTGTTACTTTCTGGTATAAAATATCAGGTATAAATATTTAGGAATATAGTGTTGTATTGCATTTATTTGAAAGAAAAGTGAAGCAGTGCAATCTTTAAGCNCACCCCCCCCCAAATCAAACTGTTATTTAGACAGGTACTTTGTATGTTTCACAGGAATTTATTTCGAAGAACTAAACTCCAGGCTGTTTTCCTGTTGCAGAACTCAGTTGTGAAGCCACTGCATCCTGTAAAAGTAGCTCAGAACAAATGTCAAGGATGTCTAATCCATGTTGTAGTAGCAATTGTTCAGTTTTTTTTTCTTTGAATTTATGTTTGTGCTTTTTCTTACTAGGGAAGTTAGCAAATTAAGATTATCTCTGCTGCTTTCTTTTCCAATTTTGTGCACTTTTAATATCTCTAGGTCCAGTTGGAAATAAGAGAGCTTAGAAAGATGTGTAGAAAAGCCTGAAGCTTCAATCCTGGGTGGCATGTTAGTCACCAAGATGTGCATCTTCTTTTAAAGGTCCAGCATCCTGCTGCAAAAATGCTCGTGATGGCTTCACACATGCAAGAACAAGAAGTTGGAGATGGAACAAACTTTGTTCTTGTTTTTGCTGGAGTTCTTCTGGAGTTAGCAGAAGACCTTCTGAGAATGGGGTTATCTGTTTCAGAGGCAAGTTATTCTCATTACAGTACACACAGCTTGGCTCCAGATTGCCACTGATCAGTATTCTTGGGTCATAATACTGTGAATCATCTGCTTTCTTCTCACCTGATTTTTTAGATAAAGGTGTTTGAAGGGGAACCATGTGTTCTGTTGCTTGTGATTGCTTGCTTCTCTAGTAAACTTTTGCATCTGTTAATGTTTTATGGCTATTTGAAAAGCAGATAAAAGCAGTATGAAGCATTGTAGTGAACATTTACTGTTTGCTGCACAGGTGATTGAAGGATATGAAAAGGCTTGCAAGAAAGCCCTTGAAATTCTTCCAGACTTGGTGTGCTGTTCTGCAAAGAACCTTCGAGATGTTGAAGAAGTGGCATCTTTGTTGCACACGTCAGTCATGAGCAAACAATATGGCAATGAACAGTTCTTGGCAAAGCTTATTGCCCAGGCCTGTGGTAAGTGGGCAGGAATAGGTGTGGGCACACAGCTAAAAAACTTAGTGGGTTTGCTTATGGTCCTTATATCTTCAGGTAAGATAGAAAGTGTGTTTAGTTTAGCGGGTTGGATTGGATGGAAGGCTTTACGTATGAAATGAGGATGATGATCTTTCTCATGTTAAATTCTGCATTGGCATTGTAGCTCAGAAAAGGTTTTCTTTTCCCACTAGGCATTTCTAGAAATAGCTTTCAAGTCCTTTTAGTGCAGAAACCCATCTTTCTCCCTCTTTATTATCATTAGGAGGACTTCACATAAGCTGTTACTAGTTGCAGTCACAGAACAGTGGTAGTAAGACTAATTCCGTTGAGTTGTTCTCCGTTTAGATTTCTGGGATAAATCCTTCTTTTTTAGTTCCAGTGATTTCTCTAAATACTCTGGGTCAGATTTATCCCTTGACTCTACCTGTATGAGTGCATATTTGAACTTAATTAACTGAGCAGCCTGAATAAATGTTTATTTCTGATCATTACTTTGTAAAAACAAAATTTTTGTTTCTCTTTATGCCAGTTATTAGAAGGTTGTAATTGTCTTGAATTTAGGCAGATATCTCAAAACACTGAAATTTAGTAGTTCAGAAAAAATCCAGGCATTATTTATGGTGTCATTGTTCTACTTTATTCATTAGGCAAGACATATTCATTATCTTTTGTTTTGTTCTTTCTTCACCAGTTTCTATTCTTCCTGATTCTGGTCATTTCAACGTTGATAATATCAGAGTGTGTAAAATTGTGGTAAGTTTGAAGTAGCTGGCTTTACTATAATTATTAAGGTAAACAATGTAATGAGGGTTAATCTTTAAACTTCCAGAGAGTCTTTTCTAATTTTGTTGTGGCATGTGTACTGAATTTTAGAAATTAGTCTTTGCTTCTCTTGTTTAGTGCCCAGTAGCAGCATTCAGAAACAAAAGATGATTAATATTGGAAGTAATCTAAAATGGGAACCTGTTAGACAATGTTTGTTGTTACTGAATAAGTTAAAGTCCTACTTGGGGCGTTACATCCAAGTGATTATAAAGTCTGCTTTTCAGGCAGAGTAGTGCAGCTTTCTGACAACAAATGGTCAGTAATATGATGTTCCCACATTCGTAGAATCCAAGGACAGTTTGGGTTGGGTTGGAATGTGTCTTAAAGATCACCCTACCACGGGCAGGGATATTCCACTAGAGCAGGCTGCTCCAAGCCCTGCCCAGCCTGGCTTTGAACACTTCCAGGGAAGTGGCAGCCGCAGTTTCTCTGGGCAGCCTCTCCACCCTCACAGGGAAGAATTTTTTCCTAATATTTAATCTATACTTACTTTCTTTCAGTGGGAAAGCATTCTCACTTGTCCCATCACTACTTGCCCTTGTAAAAAGTCTCAGATTCCATTTATTTCCTTTCAGGGTGCTGGTATTTCTGCTTCCTCAGTACTGCATGGCATGGTTTTTAAAAAAGAAACTGAAGGAGATGTTACTTCTGTCAAAGATGCAAAAATAGCTGTGTATTCCTGCCCTTTTGATGGTATGATAACTGAAACTAAGGTATGTTAAAGCTCAAAATAAGTTACATCTCTATTTATGCATCTGTGCTCTTATTTTTAGACTTAGCTATAAATATTGTCAACACTTGGTGATTGAGATATTTTGGTGAATATTGATTATAAAAGTTAATAGGAAAGTTCCGAACCTTGATTGCTTCACAGGGTTTTTGAGATAGGGGAAATTGGGTTGGTTTTGTTGGGTTATTTGAGCCAAACTACAGCTTGAATTTCTGAACCTCAAGGTTGTCTAGAATTCCCTGGTGGTTTCCTTTTTTTTTTTTCCCTCTTGTTTTACCCTATTGCCTGGGGAGGGTGTCAGTATTACAAAGTAGGATGACTTGAGGTTTATAGATAGGTTGGGAGACAAAATGGTTTGTCAGAAACTTGTAGGCATGTGGTTTAATGCTAAATTTTAATAGTGTATGTGTTTTGCTAGGGCACTGTCCTAATAAAGAATGCTGAAGAACTGATGAATTTCAGTAAAGGAGAAGAAAATCTAATGGATTTGCAAGTCAAAGCTATTGCTGATAGTGGTGCAAACGTAGTAGTAACAGGTGGCAAAGTGGCAGATATGGCTCTTCATTATGCCAACAAGTACAATCTTATGTTAGTCAGGTAAGTACTAGGAGAGCATGAAAACATTTTTAGATTACCAGATTTATGAAATGTATTTGTCAGGTTAAGAGAATACTCTTTTATGTGTTAACATTGTTATGGAAACTTGTTTTTAAGGTTGAACTCCAAGTGGGACCTGAGAAGACTGTGCAAAACTGTTGGTGCAACAGCTCTGCCCAGACTGGTATGTACATCCAAAATGAGGTGCAGGAGGCTGAGAACTGATCAGTTCAATTCTTAACTCATGTTTTTCTTTCTAGACTCCCCCTACTCTTGAAGAAATGGGTCACTGCAACAGTGTGTATTTATCAGAGGTTGGGGATACACAGGTTGTGGTGTTTAAGCATGGTACGTATGTTCTGTAGAACTGCTGACACTGCTGTTCTAAAGTGTGTTTGTATGTGTTTTGGATACAAGATCAATGCATTAACTCAGTAACGCATGTCTCTGAACAGAAAAGGAGGATGGTGCTATTTCTACTATCCTCATTCGTGGATCTACAGACAATCTGATGGATGACATAGAGAGAGCAGTGGATGATGGTGTCAATACTTTCAAAGTACTCACAAGGGTAGGTAATGAGAACACTTGGAGTTACCAAAAGTGAGAAGTGAATCAGTTTGAGGCATGGCTTGAGGCTGCACATTTGCTGCAACGTCTGTGGATATTAATCTGCTCAGGTGCCTCCTGGAGGTGGAGAGATGGCTGTGTGGTACTGAGGGGTAGAGGGCTGTGCAGAGAAGGTGGCTGTTGTGAACACAGGGTACATAAAAGGTGGTGCTTAACATGGACTGCACTCAGTTTTCCAGTAATGACTGAGTTCTTGAAGGTGAATTACCTTTACCCCTTTTTAAAGACAGTCAGCTCTTTCTTGACTTACTTCCTAAGTGTTTTGTTAATGTTCCTTGGAAAGCAGGCACAGAAGAAAAGCTAGATAGCTTTCTCACTTGGGATCAGGAGAAACTGATTGGTTGCAGACTCAATTTCTAGTTTACTGGTGATAATTCATGCTTCCTCCGCATAATACAGGTAGGTTTTTATGGATGGAAGGACTTGGTTTTACAGAGGATTTTTTTTTTGTGAACAGTTTATGTGGTCTTAAATATTATTATTTCAATATTCCTGTATTTACTTGAGAAACAGCATGCAAAAAAAATGTTAAAACTGTTAGAATCTTAATCTCTTCCACATACCAAGACACGGTCATTGATTTTGAGTACAGAAATGCTGTGCATTCCTGATTTTCTCCAGGAGTTGTCCTGTTTTAAGATTTATGAATGTTACTTTGTAGGTTAAGAGACCAGAGTTAATAAGTAAATTCTGGTTTGCCAAAGCATGTACAAAATGCTTAATTTAACATGAGAGAAAACAAAAACTCTCAACACCTTGTAATACCTGTTGACATATTAAACTTAGTGTAGACTTATTAGATTGGTTTCCTGTATGA
Source organism: Sterrhoptilus dennistouni (assembly GCA_013397095.1). Classification (NCBI taxonomy): domain Eukaryota; kingdom Metazoa; phylum Chordata; class Aves; order Passeriformes; family Zosteropidae; genus Sterrhoptilus; species Sterrhoptilus dennistouni. The sequence continues at coordinate 177,333 of VWZU01007453.1, forward strand.
CATTTCCCACCAAAATAATAGAAAAGATGAGAAAAATCTAGGAATGCTGTTACAGGTAACCAGGAGTTGAAATTTCTTTTAAAAGCCAAAAAAATCCCAGACAGAAAACCTACTGCATTATTATTTGGGTTTTTACAAAAGAAGCTGTTTTTCTTCAAAGACACTGGAATGAATGAGTAAATTCTGGTAGATTTCCCTTACAGTGCATGTTTGTTCTGAAGTAGATTCTTAATAAGTCTGTGTGGAATAAAATTCTGTTGCATTCTTGATAGACTAGAAAAATCCTAAAAAAATAGAAGTAATGGATACTTTAGGCAAAACCTTGTGTTTTGGTGTGGTGTTTCCACAGGATAAACGTCTTGTTCCTGGAGGTGGTGCGACAGAGATTGAATTAGCCAAGCAGATCACATCATACGGAGAGGTACAGCAAACAGGCCTCTTGGCTTTTCATCTTCACACACACAGCTTGCAAAAAAATACAAATATTATTTCATACCAGCATATATATATGTGTAATAACAAGCAGGGGGGAAATGCCTCCCTATCTTACGGTTTTTGAAATGCTGACAGGGTTTTCTACTTCATTTTAGACTTGTCCTGGGCTTGACCAATATGCCATCAAGAAGTTTGCTGAGGCATTTGAAGCCATTCCTCGAGCACTGGCAGAAAACTCTGGAGTAAAAGCTAATGAGGTCATCTCCAAACTTTATGCCATGCATCAGGAAGGGAAGAAAAACGTTGGATTTGATATTGAGGTAAACAGTTAACTCATGTTACTTGTTGCCCTGCAGTGCAGGGTTATACCTAATAGTACTTCTATCAGTATGAAGTATTCATAGATTATTCTAAATAGCTGGAAGCTCTGTATTGCACAGTCTAGAATATAACTTATTGGAATTGAAATCCTTAAATGCTCTTTTTATCAGCAAGCAGTTCAGTTCAGTATAGTATAATGGCCTTATGTCAGAAGTGGAGGGGGATACTGAACTAATGTGACAGTAATTATTGCCGTTGGTGTTCCTGCTAATGGATTAGGAATTAAGATTTTCTGAAGGGAGAAGATGAGATTAGGAAAGTGACAGCACCTTGGCTTGGTGAAGGCCTGAAAAGTTTTAAATAATGTTTTTTCCCCTTCTGACAGGCCGAAGCTGCTGCAGTGAAGGACATGTTGGAAGCTGGTGTGTTAGACACATACCTTGGAAAATTCTGGGGTATCAAGCTAGCTACAAATGCAGCAGTAACTGTCCTCAGGGTTGATCAGGTAAGCTTATGTGTCATTTGGGTGCTGAATTACAGCCTGGCAGAACCCTCATGCAAATAGGTGGAATCTCCTGGAAATGCAAGGCGTAAACGTGATGCTACTTGAGAATGTTGTTTGTTCATTTCTGGAAGCCAAGAAGTCGTTTGTTAAGATCTCATAATCTGGAATGTGGCTGCTTCTATAGCAGTACTATTATTTGAAGACAGTTGATATTTGTATCCAGAGAGTTACCCTAACTTCTGCAGAAGCTTTACTAGAAGAAACTTTCTCTCATATATTTTTACATGAAATCCAATTTTTAGGAAAAACAGAGTTCACAGTCTTTATGATAATTTTTTTTATTATTATTTTGTGAAACTTCAGCAAAAATGAATTTGCATGTAAAATTTCTGTAGATTATTATGGCAAAAACAGCAGGCGGTCCAAAAGCTCCTAAGCAACAAGGACATTGGGATAAGGATGACTGGAAAGATGAGCCTGAAAACTAGTGTGCAGTAAGCTCTGTTTCACTAGCAGAGAGGTATCTGTGTGAGTGCATGCATGAGTTCATTGACAAGCACATGGCAGATTGGATGCTCCTTGAGAACACGTAACACTGCTGTCTTCTGCTGTGTGCTGATTGCTACATCCTGTCTTTGTGCCTTTGCAAATGGATTCTGCTCGTAAATCCAAATTTTCATGGAAGGGATGATAAGTGCAGGTTCAGATTTACTTTACTTGTCCATGTAGCCAGTGCAGAGAATGAGCGTTAACATGGTAGGACCGATGGACTTCACGGTTCTAAAGTGTGATACTTGGAGACAATAAGTGAAAACAATAGCTTTGATAATCCTCCTTTCTGTAGCGTACACTTCTGTAGTTTGCTGTTGGGCTATTTAAACACTCACTTTCTGTAGACTAACTGAAGTCTTACTTTGCATGCAAAAATGAGGTAAAATACGTTTTTTTAGGGCTCAGCCTCTACCATTCTCAAGAAAAAATAACTAAGTTGTTATTATCTCAGTTAGATGGACATTCACTGGCTTGGGTTCAGAGTAGGGAAACTGCATGAAGTGAATGCTAGCAGTCAGCATCATGTGGCTGTGGGAGAAGGGTACAAGCCTGATTTTAACATTAGCTTTTTCTATTTCTCTATTCTTTTCAAGATCATTATGGCAAAACCAGCTGGTGGCCCAAAACCTCCATCAGGAAAGAAAGACTGGGATGAAGACCAAAATGATTGAACAATTTAACTGTATTTCTTAAGTGACATGACTTCGTGAGTTTTTTAATATCCCAGATGGAGCCTGTCACAGTGATTTGCTCTTGCCTTTAAATTATGAACAGTTGTCCAATGGAGTGCAGAACGTCAAACACCTCAATAAACATTCTCACTGTTAAAATGTTGACTTACTTCATTTGGAGCTAGCATGGCATTGTCCTCCCCAGTCTGTGAATGTGTGGGGTTGAATGACACTGGGTGTGATGGGCTGACCCTTGGCTGGCTGCCTGACACTCTCTCCTGGTGCAGGAGGAGGCAGAACTTCTCAGGAGCTGAGTTAAAGGGGAGATCACAAACCAGTTCCTGTTGTGGGCACAAGAGACTCAGTGTGCAGGGAGGGTGACCATGAGCCTGCTGCAGAGAGCTCATGATCCACCATCGTTGAGGCTCTTGGTGCTCATTTGTGCTCCTTGGCCAGTACTGGAGTGTAAACAGACAAATTAATGTTGAGGTAATTGCTGGCAGCAGATTCCTGCATCAGTAGCCCCTCTCCTGAGACCCCACTTGAAGCATTGTGTACAGATGTGGTGCCCCAAACATAAGGACCTGTTAGAACGAGTCCAGAGGAAGGTCACCAAGTTGATAAGGGGACTGAGCACCTGCCCTATGGAGAGGGGCAGAGAAAGGCACAGTTGTTCAGCCTGGAGAAGGTTGTGGAGACCTCACAGCACCTTCCCCTGTCTAAAGAGGCTACAGGGAGGTTGGAGAGGGACTCTGCATCAGGGAATAGGGAATATACTGACAGGATAAAGAGGGATTCATTCAAACTGAAATAGGGGAAATTTAGGGTCAATATACAGAAGTTCTCCTCTGCAAGGGTGGTGAGGTCCTGGCACAGGACCTTGCTCAGAAAAGCTGTGGCTGCCCCATGCCTGGAGGTGTTCAAGGCCAGGTTGGATGGGCCACGGAGCAACCTGGTCTACTGGGAGGTTGGCACTAAATGAACTTTCAAGTTCTTTCCCACACAAACCAATCTATGATTCATATTTTTTACATGCATCTCTCACCTCACCCTTTTAAATCCCCATGCTCTCAAAAAGGCATCCTGACAGCAGTGAACTGCATCACATTCTAATGACCTTAAAAATAAATGCTGAGCAGCACTAGGCAGCATGATACAGAGTGCTGGAATCTTTCAACTGAAGCCCCCTGTTAAGATTAATCTTGGGAAGTAAACAGCTTATGTGTCTCTAAGTAGCTTGAAAGGAGAACTGCACTTGAAATCCAAGCCACTTCAACAATTAATCCTTTTACCACTCTTGCCAGTGCTACTCTTATCTCACAACCAGAAGGGAGTGGAAGGCTAAATCAAGTCTGGAACTATCTTATGCCTAAATAAGGCTGCCATACAACAGCTCTACTAATGCTGGCTTTATAGTCAGTGAGGCTGAAAAATAAACTCAGCAAGTTTTCAGAAGGATTGGCATACTGCTATAGTCAGCTGCATGAGGGCCACTGCTGATGGCTCTAAGGCTTACAAGAACAAGATGCCCATTTTCTTAGTAAGGCTGTTGTGAAAAATGCACTGAATGTAAGCAGCTGCTGCTCTGGCATGGCAGAGCCAAGATTTTATTCACATGAAGGCCAGCATGAAGCTTGTGGAGAAGAGAACTTCAAAGTTACAAGTCAGTGCAGGACTACTGGCCTTACGCCTGCTGTGCAGAAAGGCTACATGAGACTTGCCTGTAGTGAGAGTGAGCCAAGCACTCAGCCTTGCCAAAGCACCAGCAAAAGAATTCCTGGAGCATTTGCAAACTTGAGGGCTCCTCTACTGGACATAAACCAATAGTGAAAAGAGCTGAAGCTGCAACTGTCTTGGCTCTTAAGATGTGTAGGAAGAAACAGCTTCTTATGCTTGAAGCCCATGTCTAAAAAATGTATGGGAGCACATGAGAGCCAAGATCAACTACAGTTCAAAAGTAGAGCTGGTTGCTTTAAAGTGGAAAAAGCTGCTGATCAAGATTTATATCAACATCCAAATTACTCAACAAAAACACAAAGCTATAATTTTGAAAAAAACCTTTTACTGAAAACTAGTGGAAACACTGGAAAAAGTATAAGTTAACCGCTTGTCAGTGTGTCTAAAATGCATAAAGTGGATTCCTGCTATACAGTAGCTCCAACATGTTAACATGACTTGCAAGTCTGCTTTCTCTCAGACCTCCAAAGAAGATGGCTGCACACACAAGAGGGCTCTTCTGAGTTACAGCAGCCTCTCATAGAACAGCAGATAGGCTTGGGAGCTCAGCACTTTGGACACAGAGACAGGTTGTACGTGGGTATCGCTGATGTGGAACCACTGACCTTTGACTGGCTCAGTTTCTAAAGCTGTGAAAGGAAAAATTTAGGAGTAAAAGTTATTACAAGGAATTGAAGCATTCAGTTCTATTACTGTTCTTCAGTAAGAATCATAGAGTACAATCATAGAATCACTGAGTTGGAAAATACCTCCAAGATGGAGTCCAACCTGTGACTGATCACTGCCTTGTCAACCAGACCAGAGCACTGAGTGCTACATCCAGTTGTTCCCTGAACACCTCCATGGATGGGGATGTCACCACATCCTTGGGCAGCCCCTTCCAATGCTTAACCACCGTTTTGTCTTCACTTCTTCCTAACGCGCAACCTGAACCTCCCCGGCACGGCTTGAGGCCATTTCCTCCCGTCCTGTAAACGGCTGCCTGAGAGCAGAGCTGGACCCCCACCTTGCTATACACCCTCCTTTCAGGCAGTTCTGGAGAGTGATAAGATCTCCCCTGAGCCTCCTTTTCTCCAGGCTGAGCCCTCCCAGCTCCCTCAGCTGCTCCTTATAGGATTTCACAAGTTTCACTGCCCTTCTGAGAGAACTTACTGGCCATGGCAGGAGTTTGGAACTACCTGATGTCTAAGGCCCCTTCCAACCCAAACCATTCTGTGATTCTGTAAGAAATAATTTGTAAAGTATTTCTAATGATTTACCTTGAGATTGTCCTCGAAGGACAAGATCAGAGAGGTGGTTGTTCATAGCTCTCATTTTAACATAGGCAGTGTAGTGCCCAGACCTCATTGTTCCGCTGTGTTCAACAACTCCATAGAGGGAGTACAAGACCTTTGTGTTTCCTTCAGCCACATTCTAGAAAACCACAAGTTTAGCTATGTCAGCCAGGTGCTGGGTTTTGAAGAATGTAAACTCTTTGATTTTTTTGCTGATGAAATGGAAGCTGGTCATTAGAGATTCATGCAAGCACTACAGTTATGAGCAGGGAAGTACAAGTTATCACACAAAGTAACAGGCTTGACAAGCGTTCTACAAAGATTTTGCTATGCAGCTTTGTTGTGAAAGCACATTAGAACATGGGAAAGGAGAATCTGATTGTTTTCCCACTTACTTTACATTTAGCTGTACAGAAAGGAGCCAAGTCTATCACTTCTGGGAACTTGATATGCCTGTTAACCTTCTGCAGATTAAATCCAGCCTTAAACAACCAAAGTAGAGGGAAAACCCCATAATGTTAAAATGGAGCATATTAAAACCACACTTATTTACTAAAAGTTTCAAGTAAAAGTTTCAACAATACAAATTAGTTTTACATTACACAAAACTGGGAAAAAAACAATTTTTTTTCTCTGATGTCCAGTATTCCAGCATTATTTCCTTGTCCTCACATGCTGCACTGGAGCACAGGTTAAGATGGCTCTTCAGCTCACTCATACATTATTGCAATGGTAGCAGAAGTGGAAAAAGAATCAGCTCTACTGCACTTGAGTAACTATGAAGACAACTCTTGCTTCTCAGATACTGTAACATGCCTGAGGGTCAGATCTTAGAGCATCCGAACTGATGCAAACTGTGCTCCCACCTTAATCAAATAATCGTCCAGTATCAAACTGGAAAAACAAAAGGAGATGACGATAAATGTTATTTTCTTCATATTACAGTCTCATGGAACAGGCTACACATTTCCATTTTCTATATGAAATTGGTTTTCCACTAATTAAAGTTGCCTCCCTTATTTTTCAAGTATATTGACCAAAACACCAAACAAGTTTAAATTTAGAAGAGGCAGTCTCCCTTTCCTTTACTGCTTCTCTCTTGAAAAGCTAAAGCCCAGAGTTAAAATTTTTTCTACAACTTGGGAATAAAGAGGTAAGTGACTTTACTCCAGTGTCTGTAAATAAAACTTAAGTTACTTTGCTTTCCTTTCATCTTTCCTTCTCCCCCACAAGGCTCAGAATCCTCTTTTCCACTTCTGCCAACTTGTTACTTATTTGTTACTTAAGGGATCCTATCTACCTATACCTACTGAAATATATGAGCCCATGAAGAGCTGTAATAGTAGGAAACAATTAATGCTAAGATTCTGCTTAATACAGTAAGCAGTAAGACTAATACACTGACAAAACAGTGTTTTCCAGTTAATTAAGGGAATATTCTTTCAGGAAAACACGCCTCAATGCCTCAAAGACCACAAAGCACAATGGTGCACACTAATGCCTTCCAAACTTTGGGGAAAAAAACAAGTTTTATAGAAAATAAAAGTAACATTAGCATGTTTTCGGGTTAAGCTAGTACTACATGCCTATGTATACACATATACATATTAACCTGAGACTATATACATGTATCAGCCTGCTACTTACGTGCTGAAACCTCTTCAAGTGAAGGGTTAAAACTGGAGGAGCTAGAGAGACGAGCATCTGCTTTTTGGCATTAGTATAAACATACTTCTTTTCACCTGCAGGAAAAAAAAAAAACAGCACCAAAGGTTAAAACAAGTGTTTTATATCAAAACAAATGTTACGGCAGGAATTTATTTTCACTATTTAAACTGTTACAATGTCATCTATTACAAGAACTGAGAAGCTGAGCATTCCCCTTTAATATGATGAATGAAAGTAGACAAAGTTATACAAATACCACTTTAGGAATAAATCCCCCACCCTTTACCCACTCAAAAAGCAGACAAGGATATATTTAAAGTTTGCTTTTAAAAAAGTTTGTTATACTTTTTATGTTGTTCTTTGGTCCACAATGCCTTTGTGTACACACATCACACAGCAGCTTATTGGTCTCGGTAAGCGTTTCATTACGGGTAAACTGATACAAACAGTGATGGATTGAGTCTTCCTCAGGGTTCAGCTCTTCCCTGTTTGCCAGAGTACAAAATGCTGTTTCAGGGTCATCCCTAGATACTTCACATGTCTTGCTAGGAACAGGCTGAAGGCCATCCAAGATACTCGTGTCAGATTCACTGGCACCCAAGTGGAGTTTTGTAAAGTCCGTAGCAAGTTCTTCCTCATCTTCATTGTCATCATCCTCCTCTTTCAAAGACAGGTTGTCAAGGCCATTGACAAACTTCACAGGAGAATCTAAGCCTTCCATAGAGAGATCTGTGAGAGACTCGTTTTCTTCACATTCTTGTTCTGGCTTTCCTGTATTTTCATGCCTGCCCTGAATTTCTGTACTATTTTCCCGTATGCTCAAGTCTTTCTGAGTTAAGCTGTGATCTTTGCAATCGTGTGATGATTCCTCTTCTTGCTTCTTATCAAGAGTTTCAGAGCTTATTTCAGTCTCTGATTCTTGGTTGTACTCGACATCTATCTCTGGCTGTTTGGTTGTGCAGAGACCTGTCAAGGGAAGCATCTTTTCCTGAAGTTTTTGCTGCCGGCGTTGGCTCTGCACATTTGAACACATAATAAACAAGAGTACAAAAACCAAAGTAAGTATAAATTATGTTTAGCATGTCTTACCACTTCTTTATCAGAATGTTTGTTGCATGCCATAGATGCACAAGGCAGGAGGGGGAAGAATAATCTGTGATTTGATGATGAGAGGTGATAAGTTCCACTAATACTGAATTTATCCTCACTCAGACATAATTCCCACTGCTCCTTGTTACACAGTATCATCAAAATACAGCTAATGATGCCCTTGCTATCTTCCTGATCTTTCTTGTGTCTGTATTCTAAAGTTTTGTAAATATTCTTGGAATCAATGACTAGAAAACACACTGATACAAAATAAGGCTACTTTGGACAGGCAACAAATTCTACTGGATATTATTATATTATTCCTACACAGCAACACTCAACAGAACATCTTAACAGCAAAGACATGGGTACAATTGGTCTTTTCATTTGTGCATTTGAAGGATAAGAAATTCTAAGCTGTCTCCTCCTTCATGTAATATAAGGAAACAAAAATAATATATTTTAACAGAAATAGCAAGCACAAAGTGCAAGACATATCCAAACCAACCTTGGCTTGTTTTCTGGCCTGTTTCTTCGCCTTTTTCTGAAGGTGCTTACTTGTACCAGAGGGCTCATCTTTCTGCTTAAGGTAATGGTCATTGATTTTATCCTCTTCATCTTCAGATTCTTTGTCTTTGGTTTTTTTCATGTTTTCTCTCTTTGTAATTTTTCCTTTCTGCAAAACCCAAAAAGCCACAGAACAACCACAGAAATAGAGATGTTATCTGAGTTTTCAGCTCAAATGTTACATTTTAATGATGTAACATACAACTAACTCACACCCTGACATTAATGGAAGAAGTGTCTCACTCCAGAGAGTCCATATGAAACAAGGACTTGCAGAATGAAACAGTATGAAAAGTAAAGCTATTGAGGGCCAAATTCTGAACCTGTAAAGGGGCAACATCACCTTTGCCTCTAACAGATCTCATTAAACGCATTTAAGAGTAATGTTTTACACAAGCAGAGATATTTTCAGTTGAACTGCCTGCCACAGAATTTGTTTGCTTCTGCTAAAATGAAACTTGTTTGTAGCAGAAGTTGTGATCCCTTTGGCTCTGGGGACTCCATTCTAATATTTATGAGTAAGCAGTGCTACACAAAAAATCTGAAATATTACATATACAGATTATCAATACAAAACACAAAGCAAATCAAGTACTTTGAATGTCTGGAGATTGAGCAAATAAATATTCACATACTATCCTATCAACATTTCTTAACTTTATTCCATAACCTGAATATTAGGAGAAGTGTTCTCGGACTCGGTGAACAAAAAAGGATGAAAAAAGTGAAAACAAACCCCCAAGAACTCAAACAAACTGTGTGATTTTCCAGAGACAATTTATGAGCCACAACTTACAGGAATGACTGTCATGAAAAAATCTTATTCTGTATCTTTCTGTGCAATTTTGACTTGCAAAAGAGACTTCTAGAAAGAAGCTTAAATGCTTTTCCCAATGACTGTATAATAAGTGTTTTCATATTTAAAAAAAATATAAGCCATAAAGCACCTATCTTCTTACCTGAACATCAAGTACAGGAAGTGACAAATCAAGGAAAGACTCATGGACCAAGGATACCTTTAAATGAATAATCAAGACTCCAATTTAGTTTTGTTTGGAAGCAGCTGGCTTGCTGTCAGTAGGTGTACTTGCATGTTTGCATTCAAGGCCTTACACTTGTGCACACAACTGTGCACAATAGCTCATTTACCTCCACAAATAGCTCCCAAAAATCCAGCAGTCACATTACCACAGAAATGAGGAGGATATATTTTTTTGAATTTCAGTTATCTAGTGAGACTGCACCTTAGGGCCTAAGAGACTTTCAGCTGTAATCTATCATGATATTCAACTAGCCCATTTGCTAATACACTCAATTACTTCATTCTCAGGATGTATTTTCCCAGTAGTGCCTTCTTAACTGTCTTCCTGGTAATGCTATGGTCTTTTCATTGTAGGAAAGGGGAAAATGTAATCCCCTGAATGAAAAAGGGCCCCATAACAATTAAATTTGCTCTCATCTGTACCACTGGAAGATGTTCACTGGGAATTTAGGAGAGAATTCTGGCAGAGGCAGCCTGCTGTTGCTGACCTCTTTTTCTGGAAAGCTTTTGAAAGATCAAAACACAAGGGAAGAAAGATTCCAGCCAAATCATGCTCTTTTTTGAAAAGCATGCAGCTAGTCAAGTCTTATTTCTATACAGTCACTTTGGGGTTCTCCTGCAGATTATAGGACATAACACTCTAGGTTATTGAAAGCAGGCAGTTTACTTACCGTTCTGCATTCCTCACACATAATTGTGCTGGTTAATTCTCCACCAAAGATTCGATCTACAAAACTCTGTATTCCCTTTTTCTTTTCATATTCTGAGAATTCAAAGAGTATATAGTAAAATTTAAAATATTACATACATATACTGGCAACCAGTTTCATTATGGCATACCGAATAAAAACAGAGAATATAACACACAAGGTGTGTGATGGAACCTGTTGGCCTGTTCTGGTTTCCTCAGGATAGCAAGTACAGCAAGATTCTTAAACGAAGATTCTTTTGTGTATCAAAAGAAAGGGACTGAAAACACATCCAAACTGAGAACACAGCTTGGTTAAACCATACCTCTACCACTTTCTCTGCTCAAATGCATTTCCCTATTTTCTTAGAGGTACTGCATCTCAGTAAGAATTCCTGTTTTCTCTCAAGACTGAAACAACTATCTGAACTTAAAAAACAAGCATCAACTTTCGTCTGACAAACAAAACCATTTTCTTCAAGTTGTAATTTCCAAGTAATACAGTTTGAATTTAAATTGGCAGCTCATCTCCTAAGACATGTTGAAAAGTTTAGATTGTTTGGATTTTTTTATACTACTGTTAAGTAACAATGGACTATTAGTGGCTGTGTATAGTCACATACTAGTATTTTAATTTCTTACATGAATGATTAATCATTACCCAAACATATTACATCTACAGAAACAACTCTCTCTTACCCTGTTAAGAAGGAAACGCTCAGCGAGACATTTAAATATAGGCTAAAACTATTGAGCCACTTATTCTAGATACACACATACTGGAGATGTGGCATAAAGTTGTTGTACTACCTGTATCTTTTAGTTGATACTATTAACATTACTTTATACATCAACAAAAGAGATTTTACAAGTTACTGATGCTGTGATCATTTATTTTACCTTTAATCTTCTTTTTTAGTTCTTCTTCATTTTGTTTGTTAGCGTCACTCAGCGCCTTTAGTATTCCAACACTTATTTGCTGAAATTTTCAAAACAAATATACTCTGTAAAATTTCCTAAATTCAGTTAGCTACTTCATTTTACAATGTGTTTCAGATGGAGGAAAAAGTATAGTTTTCACTAATTAAGAGAATCAATACAAACAACACAAATACCTGTAGAACCAGCCAATAGTTCTCACAGATATTTAAAAAAAAAAAATCAACTGAGAAGTTGCAACCACAATGTTCCAATTAGTATGTAAGAAAATCAACCTACAGATTAAATACTTGCCCAAATTAAAACTGTCAAAAAACCCCTATGGAATGTCTATAAGTGTGTTTCAGAAATGAAGACATGAGGACATTCTTTAGGGTGAGTACACATACTCCACTTTTTCTGTGGGTTCTCTTTCTAATATGCTTCAAGTGAGTGCTATGGACAGCACAACTACACTACAGAGGCTGATATATCTCAGAAAGTATGTTCTTTTTCCCTCAGCAGAAGAAATAGTCTGGGTCTGGGGTATGAAGAAGAAAGGTACACACAACTATGACTTTGGCACTCACCTGGATTTCTTCTGCTCTCATTCCATCAAGTAAGTAACGAAGCAATTCATGACTGTCTTGCTGCTGATAACCTTTAAATCGTATTGCTCTGTTGAATGAAATTGTACAGCATAACTGAACTCAGAGATAAAGCAAAAACAATTCACACCAAACACACATGGACAAAGTCTCCAGAATGTATGTACATAAAAGCAACAAGTGTCTACCTAATATATTTTCTAAAAATATGACTCCAGCTACTCAGTATGTCACTGAGTATCTTTCATTTTACTGCTATTCATTTATATTTTGCTCTTCTTTCAAAAATTGTTAAGTATTTTATAAATTTTATATGCTGTGTTCTGAGCTGGAGATAAAAAAAGAGGAAAAACTGCAAGTCTTAAACAACAGACGTTTTCATACTCACTAGGACATGCAACTGTACAGATACTCACTTTTTACAAACCTGAGCAAAAAGTTCCTTAGGAGTCACTACCCCTTTTTTTGTCTCTTGCATTTCTGTCACGAACTGATGCATGGCTAGTGTTAAAGGACCTGGCTGATCTAGTTTTATTAGCTGAGGTTCCTGTTTGAAAGAAAAGCAACAAAGTTGTTTTGCCTTAATTCAGTGGCAGACTCTTTTGCAGTAAGTCCTTCCTTTTCAGTTTCTGAAAACATTATTGTCAAATAGAATACACAAAATTCCAAAATGGCAATAAGTTAACCTGACAAAAATGCATGGTTTATCATGAAATGATAACAAAACTCAGTTACTTATTGCTTACTTCAAAGTCTGGATTTCTTGCCTTTACTAGGAAAAAAACGCAATTTTTTAGAAAAGGTTGTGCATTTTATTTGCCATTCAAACCTCTAATGACAGGTGTGTTATTTAGGTTAGTGGTACAGACATCCTCTAATTTCCTATTTTGCATTTAGACACGTGGCACTATAGCAAGAATTACACATTTTCATCCTTTAAATAACACCATCACACACTCTACGACAGAGCAATGATTCACTGCTCTTACACTTGGAACAAAATACCTCCACTGACTTCAGAAACAGCTTTATGGATAATCAGTAGTGAAGCTCCTGCTGATGTTACATCCTAATCTTGTTAGTATTTAGCTGGAAAAGTTTTAAAATTGACAGGTATGTATTGCTTGTTTCTTAACAGACTGGAAGGTAAGGACAAATACTACGGAGGTGAAATCACATTACCGTGCATAGCTCAGGTGACTCAATTTTAACTGTTGTGCCAGGCATTTTAGCTTCTTTAAGCAGCTCCCTCAGGACTGGAGTTTGTGATAAATTCTGTAGAACATACAAGACAGAAAGAGATTGGAAAATGGGGATAACAGGAATGGCAGCCAAACCCCACCAGTCACAGAATTTGTAGCAACCAGTTTAACAGCAATTTATTTTCCTAAACACAGAACCAAAGTGGTTAACTACAACTCTAGAATCTCCATCTGTTAAAGGTCAATTCCATATAGCTAATGGGAATTCCAATGCACTCTATAAACATTACTTCATATTGCAGAAACCCTAAATACATTTTTCTTCTACAGACCGATCTTTTGACAAGTGTGTCTACCAGTGTCTGTTGCTAAAAAAATCAAAGGGTAAAATGCCATGTACGTATTTGCTTAGTTTAAAAACTGATTAAAAGTAAATCAAAAGTAGTTTACTAAAATCTGCAAGTACAGTGGGAATTTTGTTTGAATAAAGCTTCAGTATCAAGACCCAAAGAGCACAAAATCACATCAGTTTCAATACACATGAAAGAACAAGTATATTCTACACTTCTTAGCTGAGCAACTCACACAAGATGGCAATGCCTACAACATGCTTATCCTGGTTTTTTATCCAATATTTACGTTTGATTTCCTGTTGCTGAGACATTTTTATTGCAATAAACACCCATGGTCTTTGAGTACTTAAGAGGTCACAAGGGTGATGTGTCAGACTATTTCATATTTTTAAAAAATAACTAGAAGTTGGCACACTTAATTTATGCCAGTGAAAAATGCTGTCCCTCAAGGACAAGTCAGTTTATTCCATTTCCCCCCAGAGCAAGTCTGAACCTGCAGCTCCATTTCTCCCTATTTCTCTGGGCCAACACAGTATTTTTAGAAAGAAGCCAGCATTCCTGGGAGATAAAAAAATCACATTCTAATTGTGTCACTGTAAAATGCTGGGGGCAGGGTTGTTGTGGGCTGTTTTTCATTTTGTTTGTTGCTTCTTTTCCTATTCAAAGTTTTTCTAAAAACAACAGCAAGTCCTGTACCTGCATCACTGCATTAAAGAAACATGTATTTCCCAAGTTACTAAGTCCTTTCACAGTGATTTCTCCATTAGCAGCTGAATTAGAATTTTCTTCTTTAAGTGAAACTTCTTTTTCTTGCTCATTTTTGCTGTCTTTTTCTACTTTTTTATTTTCAACTTCTATGTTGTCTTGTTTTTCTACAAAATAATAAAAACGTATCACATATTAACATAGTTATAGAGTATAGGCTAAGAAAGATTATTACAGCCAGCAGTAATTTATGATGTTTAGTTTATACATATGATAATTAATTCTTTAACTTTTAAATATGAAACTATTGGTTTAGGTCCTTAAATTGTCTGGGTAACACAAGTTAAAAAATAAAGAGAACAAAAACAACAAATACAACAAATCAAGAAATGCCATTTTAAATCAGCAAGCAAATTAAATGTCTCTTGGCCCACAAGCCATTCATGCCAACATCCTCTGATAGTCTTGAAGTGTTATCTCAAATTTATTCCTGTCAAAATCACCTATGTGAGGGCTTTCTACAACATCCAACAGGCTCCCACTGTCAAAGCACTCTCATATTCATTACATGTACCTAAACAGACAATACTGAAAGGTTTATAGTCTTCAAGATGCGTTAAAAATATTTTCCCCAAAATTATTTTGATGTATTGCTGAAAATTTCCACAGCCTGAGTAATAAAGCTGTAAGGGAGTTCCAGGCAGTTTTCAAAATATCATCCACATTGGTTCTGCCAGTTGGGCAGTCAGATATTGATTAGGTTTCTGGTAAACAGGGCTGAGAGCTAACAGTAACTTTAAATCAAGTAACACAAGCTCAGAGAAAGCAAAGCAAACAGACAATACAACCTTAGGACAAGAAACAGATGGATGGACAGTAACACACAGAACACATGAAACAGGGAACAACTGCACCCAGGTATTCATTGGTTTTCCAGTTCAAACCCAAGAAGAAAATTTTGGCAACTGATATGAAGTTCAACTGTGTGTCTGGGAAAGACTGACCACTCAAAAAACTCTGCTCCCTGTGGGAAAACCTCAGCTGCTTTCTGAAAAAACTGAATTCAGATACAGCCACGTGGCATTGCTGGATGTCTGTGTTCCATTTCCCACAGGGCCTGTGATGTCACCCAAGTGTTAGAATTTCTGATAGTCATTAATTATAGCATTTATTTCCATATGCAAATTCTTCCAATTTTTCCAGTGGAAATAGCTTGTACAAAACCAGTTTTGCCATTATGGAAACTAGGGGGGGCGTTTGCTGGGTTTGTTTTATTTTAAACAATCACATTTTACAGACAGACTGCAGGCTGAACACAGTATTTTATTTTAGAGTTCTAAAAGCACTGCAGCTGCCTATACTAAATGTACACAGAGTAACAAAACCTCTGTACACTACTATTCCATTATGAAATGTGCTGCAACAGCTGGAGACTTAGTCATTCCTGATACATTCACAAATATCCACAAAAAGACTTTTAAAAAATCAAATCTAGTTATTCTTAAGCAAGGACAATTTTTCTTTAGATCTCAAGACAGACTGAGCAACACTGATGAATAAACACAGCACCCTAAGTACTGAAAGTCAAATGCCTATTTGCAGAAAAACAATGTCACATTTTTCAAAAAGTCACAGTAAAACTCTTTTTCTTCCCCCTCCTATTCTTGTATGCCTTCTCTGTAATAGTTTAGGGGATGCTGAGCAAAATCCTGATCTAATTAGGTCTATGGACTAGGACATTACTTATGCTATCAGAATTGTGATAACAAATGGGGAGAAATTGTTTTTCCCTTTACCATAAGGTGCTAAATCTAATTTGTTGTGTAAATTCTGGATTTATAGTACTGTCTCCAACACTTAGGAGACCTTCTGATTTACTGTATCTATACTATAATTACTTACCTGCACGTGATGAGTCAATACCAACTTGTTTTCTAACAAAATCCACAGTCTGGCCCAAAAGGCTTGAAGTTTTATATGGAACTTCATTATCACACAGGTAGCACCTGTCTCCGCCGCCCCCAAAAAGAAACAATTAATCCTATTTTTTTTTTCTATTATTTGATAAATCCTAAACTACTTACTTGTTTGATGCAATTCATTACACAAAGTTATAAAATTACAAGGTTTAGTGTAAGATTTATAAGCCTTAGAGAAGAATTCAATCTATTTATCACAAAAATAAAACATGTAAAAATTATCTTTAATAAATTATTTTGGTCACTGGTGGTTGCAATTTACAAGTAAATTAGACTTTAAAAAGATGTGCTTAGAAACCTTGCTGCAAGAAAAATAAAAGCTTGGAAAATTTTGCCAAAAATCAAGAAACATCAGGCCCTAAAGGAAATGACTTGTGAATATTATGGCATGGAAAAATATTTTGAATATTCTTGTCAAGCAAATACTTAATTGTATTCAAGTCAGATAAGAAATAATTCAAGTGTCCACCCTTAAACCTGCAGACTTGAATTTGCTTTTCTACTGCTGACACAAACCCTATTTGTCTCTTTATATGCAAAAAAAGTGTATGGCTACGCCAGTAATCTGCTTTAGAGAAAACTATGGCAGCAGCTGCAGTCATAAAGGCTCAAGAAGGGTAAAACCCTGACAGAACACAAACAGCTGAAGGAATTTGACAAACACCAATTTTGTAGTTCCACCCAATCAACTCTTTGAAGAAGTGGCAAAAGGTACTGATACTTCTGCATTTTGGAAAACACCAATTACAGTTCTTAGGCAGACTTCAGGATCACCATAAGTCAGACTCAATTTTCTGATATTAGAAGCAGAAGAACTCTGCAGCAAAGTGTTTCCCCAAATCTCTAGCATCCCTGGCATTAGCTGTAGTCATCACATTTCCTCATATCTCATTAAAAAATTGGCCCAGCTTTTGGATCTCTGATTGTTTATCTATTGTCTATCTGGTTAATCATAAAAATAGACATTCTCACTCCTAAAATAACAAAGGATTGTTACTCCCATGGTGTGTTTTAACACCATAACCTTCTACCTGTCAAAAAAATTGTTGACAACCTTGACAGAATCAAGGGATTGGAAAAGGTTTTGTTAGTGATGGCTGTTTGACCAGCACTGAAAATGAGTCCAACAGCACTTGTAAACCCACAAGAGCAGAACTTAGTGAATTCCTGGAACTCTCCTTTTCTTCTCCAAAACATGTCTTCAAACTCTTTACAGTTATTATTTATATCCAATTTGAACCATATGTGCATGTAAACCACAGAGAGATTTGGTCACATATTCATACCATTAATAAAAGCAAAAGCAGTTTTGATCAGAATTTTTGTATTAGGCCCACTGTGAAATACAGTTATTGACTGTGTGTTTGATTTATAACTAATTTACAGCTAATATATCAATCTATGAATAATTTATTGGGCAAGTTTGTACAACCAAGAAATTCTAGAAGGAAGCCAAAACATCTTACTTCCAACAACTTCCTCTCATTTGCAAATATTTTGATTAAAAACCAGGAAAAATAGAGCACTTCAGACCAACAATTTTAACACTAAATTAAATTCACAAAGAGAAGCTCACTGGTTCATTAGTAACAATGTTACTAATAATGTCCATCTGCATTCTAGAATTCATTAAAAGTAGTGATCATTTCACGTAAGTGCTGAGTATTATCAAGTAGAGAGATAACATTGTATAAAAGGAACATAACGACAGATATTAAGTTGCAAAACCACATTACTAAGCAAAAGAAAAACTCTTTATGTCAAGTACAGTCTTTCTGTACAGCAGAGTTTAGAAAGTTAGAGTTCCCCCTTAAATATACAAGTGTATAATTACTTTTAAGAGAAGCAAAAACTACCAGGGACGTGGATTTTGTATTGCTTGACCCAGTAGCATTTCGTAATTCTCGCTGTGTTTCCTGTCTATATGTGGTATTATAAAATTGTATTTACCCAGGAGATAAAAGTGAGGTTGTCACTAAGTGCACATCAGAAAGAACCTTCTCCCAAGGTCAAAACTTAAGATTTAGAGCTACAGATCAACATTTGTTTCCATGTGTCAGTACTCTGACCAAATAAAAGCAGTAAAACATGAAGTCAACCACATTTACTAGTTGGTGAAGTCCAACCTTAATTATAAAAATTTTCTAATCATAAATTTTACAAGAAAATTACACTCATTCTGCAAATCTGGAAATTACATGTTTGGAAACACTTTAATATATGCCTAGAGAGAAATCTCAGAATTCACAAAGAAAGGACAAATTATATTCCAGCCCCTGTTGCCCTCCAGCTCTGTCTGGTGCTGCCTGACAAACTCACCACACACTCCAGTTGTCCAGACTGAGAACCAAACAGTGAGGATCTGATCTTGGTGTTTCATAATGCTTTAAAGCATGCTGGTGTGGAGAATTTCTGCCACAGCCCTAAAATATTGATAACCACAAGTGTCACAAAATCCATTTGACTGTCATTGAAACAAACATAAAGTCAGAGTAAAAACAAAGTATTACAATGAAAACTGTTCAATTATGTTCAACTAACTGGGACCAACAGATGGCTATCTATTTCAAAATACTTATTTCTGCAGATGGATAATTTACTGGGTGCAGAATAAAGCTGCTACAGGACTGAACATTTAATGAATAAATTCCAGTCTGAACACCTGAAAGAATGAAATAGAACCAAAACCACTTCAGCATGCAGAGCTCATGAACAAACGTGAGCATTAAAACATTGTAAAAAAATCACAGATTAGAGCATTTTTATTTTCTCAGAAAAATAACTCAAACTTTTTAGGAAAACCAGTCCTAAAGATGGTGTTTTAGCCTTAAGCCTGCTAAATGCCTTTGGGACATCTTCCAAGTACTTTATTTGACATTTAGAGCAGACATTTCTAAATCACACTACAGTAGATAAAGTCATCTAGGAAGCACCATCTTTACAATAAAAAAAAAAAGAGAGAATTTAAGAGTTTAATTAGAAACTCTTGTTCCACTGTATTAGGAGACACTGAAAGGTATTAAGACAAATGAACAAGAAAAGAGATACCCTATGGCCACATTTGAGGCACAACCATATCGAAGGGCCTTCATCAGCCTCCTCCTCAGCCTTCTCTTGTGTCTTACTGTCTGCCTTGCAGTCCTGACAAACATGCCACTCCACATTCTGCAGAGCCTTTCTCACATGCCCTTGGTCCAGTCCTTTACGACTGTGGTTGCACGCAGGTTCTACAAATTAAAAAGCACAAGAAGGATGTAGGAAACATAACAAATGCAAGCATTGAAGACAGAGGCAATAATCCAGAAGCTAGGATAGTCTTTTTAGAGCCCAAGAAACATGGACAATTTTTCAAAGTATCAGAAAGAAATCTTTTGTTACCACCATCCACAATCTGGGTATACTGTTGCTGCATCCTAAATTTTACTTTGAGGTGTTTATATTGCTCAGGTACTATGACAGTTCTGAATCCATCATTGTTGGGGCAAGATTACAGCCTCAAGATTGCAAACTTATTCTTACTGGCTTAAGCTGAAATTGGTGCAAATTTTTTGTACCTATAGTTCTGTTCCTATCCAAGATTACATGATTTTATCAAAGTGCAAATGTTAGCCAACAAGAGACAAACACAGATATTCAGCATTCTTTTAGCTTTTCTGGAAAACATAAGCTTCATCTACAACCTCAAAATTGTCATTTAAAAAACAAACCAAAAAAATTTGTATATTGCCAACTACTGTTACAGTGGAATTATTCACCATGATCAGTCCTTTATTTTGTCCTCAGTTTCATTTGTGGCTTTACAGGTCTTTGTCATCATAACATACTCTATTGATAGACAAAAAAAATTTGAGATGCCAGCAGCACCTCTGATCTCTTTGCAGGAGAAAAAGAGGAACAGTTACAGTAGACAGTGATCCTGACTCCACAAAAAAGCTTCCAACACCCCCAAGAACCAAAGCAGAAAAAAGGCATACATTAGAGACAGAAGCTAACACAAAAAGACCAGAACAATCAGGAAACCAAAGCAGAGCGGACTTAAACTGGCCATCCCACCAAGCTCCTCAAATTCCACGTGCTCTCTCTCCCAGCTAAATTAACCTGGTTCGACTCACTTCCCCAGCTGGGATCAACAAAAAAGATGAGAAAGACACAATCTGAGACCTGACAGACAAGGTGGTGGAAGAGAATGCTACACAACACAAGTGAAAACAAGAGCTACAATAACTAGGGCAAACAAGTCAAGAAAAAAAAACACAAAAAAAACCATTCAGCACAGGTGAGATCCAGTGGAGCTAGCAGAATAAAATTTAGTATCTGGGAATAGGAACTATTAAGAACAGAAGAATAGAAAGAAGAGGTTTTAACCAAAATACACTCTGAGAGCAGAAGTGTCCAGAGTAAGTACCAAATTAGCTGCTAGAAAAAAAGGCAAATTGCTTCACAAAAAGTATTTTAGTCACAGCTTTTACTGCTAAAAGAAGAAGCTTCTGCAACAAAGTTTTCCCTAGGAAAATGCAACTTAAGCTTGGCAGCTGACTCCACAAACCCTTTATATTTTGAGTAATTTTACACAATCTGTATGAGTAAAGAACAGTGTGTCTGAGTTTCCTGAAAAACCAGAAACTAATCTCAACTTTCAAGACAGGATTATTATTTTCAAGCATACTTAGAGAAGTCATGGCAACAATACTTCTTGCTAGACTTGAGTTTCAATTAAAAATCCACATTTTGTAAATAAGACTTCAAAGCCAGTGACTAGTGTGAAGGCCTTCTAATGTTAATCAGCTTTCAAGCCTTTTTTGAGGTTAAAAGAAACATCAGGTTCACAGACTTCTCCAGGAAAACATACTCAGTATATCTGGAGACTCATCGGGCTGTGCAGCTTTGCCTTTGATGCGTTTCTTTCCCATATTTGTTGTCTGTAATTGTTCCTAAAAGGAACAGTGACCTAACAAAGAAGAACAGTAAGATTAGAAGAACAGTAAGATTAGTTTTCCTTGTTCATTGCTACACAAGTTATTTCTAGGGCCAAGCTGTCCCTTGAGGTGAATCAACTTGTTTTAACTTGACACTTTCAAAATAAAAGAAACATTAATTATATTTTAACATGAAACAATTGTAAGTGCTGTATAGACAAGATCACAGTGTGAATTACAAAACCCAAATTATTTAAGATGCTAAATCAAAAGCATTGCATAAAATAACAAAACTGGAAACTTGAGTATCAAAAATACTATAAAGCTTAAGGACTTTAACTAACACCATAAGGATTTTATGAAAAAGAATTGACTTTGTCCCAATTAAATCTTGAAGCATTCACAACCTTTTCGTTTTCTTTACTGCAAACTCCCTGTGTCTTTGATGAAGCCTGACACAAGTAAAATACTCTTAACATTATTTGTCTGTATATTTGAAAATAGAAGGGGAAGGGAAATTCTGATTTTTCAATTTCTTTACAGGGGAAGATTTATCATCACCCTCCCCACATATCAAGGAAATAATTCAGACAGGTCTGTTACCTACTATACCTGTGGACCCTTCTCAGCAAGAGTGATCTGCCACTAGAGAGTCCTAAGCCAAGTGCCTGGTTTCAGATAGGTGGCTGCTGCACCTATCTGATAAGTGCTGCTGTGTGATAGAACATTTATAGTTTCTAGCCTGTAGCCCCTGTACCTTACCCGAGAAAAGATCAGCCAAAAATCTATGGTAAACTTAAAACTCAACATATGTTGTACAATGAAAACAAGGGAGCTAAAAGGGTTCAAAATCAATTCTCAGTAATCTTTGCAGGCTAGCCTGCAGCCTTTAACCCTGCTGTCCACTCTTCATGTAAACACAATCAGCACTAAATCTGCATCAACCCACCTTTCCAAATCCATTTCTTTGTATTTGGCAGCACACCAGACCTAGAGCTCAACTGTCTGCTTGGAAATGTCACAGCAAAAAAAAAAATTAAGCCAAACTAAGAGAATCAGAGAGGAATATTAAGCTGGAGAGAGCTTAGGCATGGTACTCACAGAGGAGGTTTTGTGAAAAGCCATTTACAAACATACTCTCAGGGCAGGTGATGCAATTGTTGTTGGCTGGTTGGCAGCCACCTCACCGAGAGCAGAATTACCAGCTTTTGCAACTGGGCATTCAACTTGCTCGGAACAAGAAGTGTGTGTTCATCCAACAACCTGCCTCTACAGCACGTTTTTCTGCAAAAAAGCTACAACGCTTGATCTCGCATGAACAACTTTTAATGAATAAAATCCTTTCCAGATTGTCCTTTCTGCTGCCGGGAAGGGCAGGACAGCATCAACACGTGAGGCTGTTAATTCACCCCACGCCGTCCTGGGCAGACTCGTCCGACAGGCTCTGCCCCAGCCTTCCCACGGCACGGCCCTGACGAGGAAACGCACGGCCTAAACCACGGGAGCATTTTATATTTTATAATATGAGACAGAGCAGTCTGTAAACGACCCAACGTGCACCGGCGTTTGACAGACACCCTGGAAAAAAAGAGCCTGGCTCGGGGAACCCCCGGGGTGGGGCGGGCAGGAGGCCGGACCCTGTGGGCGGCAGCCCAGCCGAGCCGAGC
>VWZU01007453.1:206300-247154 GCA_013397095.1 Sterrhoptilus dennistouni
CGGGGCCGCCTCTGGGCCTGGGTCTGCTTTAGGGGAGTGCGAGTGCTGCCGCTGCGGTGTTTGTGCGGAAGGGCAGCGAAATCACCGCGGGTGTAGAGTCAGCAAGGTGCCGGTGGTATGTTCGGTGTGGTTTCCTGTGCAGAGTCTTGCCAGAATGCCAGAGATGATGTGACATCTGTCCTCTCACTCAGGATGGTGGGAGAAGTCTGTGTTCAGGTTTCCTGATTCCTCCCTGGATTTAGGGAAGAGTAGGGAACGAAAAGCACTGTGTCCTTAACAGCTCATGTGCAGAAAAGGTGATTTAAACCCCACAAGCTCGCAAAACTGCTGTTGTCATTAGGAAATAAAAGGTGTCCCATAGGACATTAAAGCATCAGTCAGTTTTGGGGCAATCTTTCGAAAAGAGTGTGGTTGAAACAAACCTGAGCAAATGGGATAAACTAGAAGAGGTGCTGAGCTCTAAAACACGTACTGTGTGATGGTATTTATTATGCTTGATACATATGCATGCTTTTGCTCCATTCCTCTAAATCATTTTTGACCACTTGGTTAGTGGGAGAATCCTTTATTTTATCTGTGTGGTTTTTATTTGTTCAGAGAAAAAAAAGGAGCATTCCCTGGGAACTGTATTGGCCCGTTATAAGAACAGGAAATCCAGAAATAGGAGGATTAATAGTTTCTTAGTAAATAGTTTATAGTTTCTTAATGAATTGTTTGCTTGCAGAAGGAATTTTCTGTTAGGCTTTTTGGTATAGCAAAAAAAAGCAATATAAAGCAATAAAAGCAATGAAGTTTTCTGGAAATATTCATGCGCTCTGAGAAAAGAGAATTCTGATTCACAGGATAATTGAATACACTCACAGAATGGTTTGGGTTGGAAGGGACCTGCCATGGACAGGAACACCTTCCACTAGACCAGGTAGTTCCAAGCCCCATCCAGCCTGGTCTTTTAGACTTCCAGGGATGGGGCAGCCCCTGCTTTTCTGGGCAGCCTGTGCCAGGGCCTCACCATCCTCACAGGCAAGAATTTAATATCTAATCTAAACCTATTTTGTTTGAGTCTGAAGTCATTCCTCCTTGTCCTATCACTACAGTTCCTGATGAAGACTTCTCTCCAGCTTCCTTCCTGCTGATACTCAAGGATGTTATGAGGGCTCCCTGGAGCTTTTTTTTTTTCCCAGGCTGAACAGCCCAAACTTTCTCCACCTGATCCTAAGGAGAAGAATAATTTTCTAGGTCAAACTTTGTGTTAAAAGCGCAGGTGGACTCTTCTTTGAGAGGCTTTATTTTAATTAGGTGGTTTATTATACAATATAAATAGCATCATATTTTCAAATACACAATGTGTGCCAAATAAAATTAAATAGATAATTGACTGCTGTCCCTGTTTTTTGTCAGCCTTCTAGCAGTGGCCGAGCTGCAGAGCTGCTTGCCAAGGAACGAGGAACAGTGCCTGGATTTATCGGCTTTGGGACGTCTCAGAGCGATCTGGGATATGTTCCTGCAATTCAGGGAGCAGAGGAAATAGACAGCCTCGTGGATGCTGATTTCCGGATGGTGTTGAGAAAGCTTTCTAAAAGGGATATCACAACTAAGTTAAAAGTAGGTGGATCCTTTGCCCCCCGTAATTTATTTCTTTTTAATCAGAGAATAATACACTTTTCTTAAGGGTGGAAGAGGAAGAAGTAACTAACACTAATTTCACTTTGGTGAATTTGTTAGAACTGCAATGCAGAAGATATCTTGGATAACCTATAGCAAGGTCCATCATGAAGTTATCTCTATTAGATGCTCATTTCCAAGAAATGAATTGATTCTTGGAAAAGGGAGTTGCAGTTTCAGATACAAATGAGTAAATTACAGAACATATCTCCCTGATTTCTTAAGTCATGCTCTTGATGTTTTGACTTTAGGCTATGCAAGAGTTTGGGACAATGTGCAAGGAAAGAGAAGCAGAAGTTGTTAAAGGTGTTCTTCCTTACTGGCCGAGAATTTATTGTAAAATTTCACTAGTAAGTATTGAAGTACTTAAATTTAAAACTTATCTGTATACTTCCTGTGACTGCCTCTAAGCTGGTCTTTGTTGACATTTTTACCTTTGTTGGAATTACTGACTTGATCTAGGAGAAACATCAAGTTGAAGGAAAATAATGTTCTTTTTTTTGTGGACATATTTCAATACTGGCAGTGGGTGGAATCTTGAACTGTTGAAGGGTTACAATTCTGAATGTAGAACACTTTGGGAATACAATACTACTGAATTAGGACTCTCCCATACCTTGGGATACCAAAACTTTTTTGTCGTTGGTGTTTATTTTCAAATCTATGTTTCAAATCCAATTAATTGCAAACGTGGCTTTTTAATCACCACTTTTGCTTTGAAGTACCTGAAATCAAAGGTACATTTCTTAAACCAATGAACCTTTCTATTTTTTCCCTTCTTTTCTTTGTTTAACAGGATCACGATCGCCGTGTTCGAGAAGCAACTCAGCAATCTTTTGAGCAGCTGATTCTTAAAGTAAAAAAACACTTAGCTCCTTACTTAAAAAGTATCATGGGTTACTGGCTGATTGCTCAGTGTGACACTTACTCCCCTGCTGCATCTGCTGCAAAAGTAGCTTTTGAAAAAGCTTTTCCTTCAAGCAAACAACCTGAAGCCTTAGTATTCTGTAAGGATGAAATTCTTAATGTGAGTTTATACTTTTGTATTTCTTTAAGGCTTTGTATATATCAACTTCTGTTATAAGTTTAAAAGTCATCCTTCCCCCATCTGTTCTTCAGAACTAAATTTCTTGCCTGAAGCTTTGCCCCTGTGAAGAGAAGCATAGAATGGTTTGGATTGTAAGGGACATTTGAAAGGTCTTCATGTTCCAGCCCCTGCCATGGGAAGGAACACATTCCACTAGACCAGGTTGCTCCAAGCCCTGTCCAACCTGGCCTTCCAGGAATGGGGAAGCCCCAGTTTCTCTGGGCATCTTGTGCCAGAGCCTCACCACCCTCACAGAGAAGAATTTCTTCTGTAAGGAAGTACAAAAAAAGAAGAAGAATAAAGAATGCAGAGAAAAAAAAAAACACATCCATTTTTTTTTTGGATTTGAGATGAGAATGACTGGAACCAAAAGAATGGATAGTGAATTTCCTTGTGTGCATTCCTATGTAATGATGCTCAGTCAACACATAATGTTGCTGACAGATGGAATAATGATGCTGGAGTAGTTTAGCTACCGTGAAAAAGGAATGAAGAATGCTGAGCATTGTTTCAGCATCGACAAGTGTAATTCTGACCAAGGCTTAAGCTCTTCTGCCAGTCAGATATGATACTCAATTGACTGAATTAAAAAAAGGTAAAAGATTGCATTGCCAGCCCACTGTGTGCAAATGTAACTGTTTTGATTTGCCCTCAGTTTGGCTTCTTTTAGCAGGAGCACATTGGCATAGGGCTGCAATTTACCAAGTATTAGGAAGGTTAAATTCAAATTTGTTTCTAGCCTGTTTATTAGCATTTCTAAAAATACTAGAAAGACAACTCAGGGGCTGTGAAATTTTGTTGTAGGGCTGTCTCTGAATAATGTGTGAACTATATTGTTCATATATAAATGTTAGACTTTTTTGTGTTTATATGCATTGTTTTTTCCCCCATAGGTACTTCAAGATCACCTTCTGAAGGAAACAGCTGATACACTCAGTGACCCTCAGTATGTTTGCCTGCTTGAATGTTTATTTAAGCCTTTGAATCTTGGTCTTTATTGGGTTCTCTGTCCCTGAAAGTAGTGAATTTACTTCTGTTTCAGGAGACAGAATGATTATATGAGTGAGTCCAGATCCCAACAACTTTGTTTGGGACTTAAGTATAAATGGTTTTGAAAGTGTTATCAGTTATGTAATTCTTGTTTCACCTCTTTTAAGAATAGCATTTGTGAGTAGCTGGAAGATGAGATGACTTGAAACTCTTTTTCTTCCTAACACGTCATAGTGTAATTTAGAACCTATGGAAAGTTTATGTACTTACATTGCTGGCACCTGAGATCAAAAAAAACCCACAAAAAAAATGAAGGCAGTTTAGTTTAGACAAACTTGAGATGCCTGTTGGTTTATTTGTGATCCACTTTTAACTTGTTTGTTTTGCTTTCTGAGAACTGTACCAGAAGAAGAAAGGGAAGCCAAATTTTTCCGGATTCTGACCTGTTCCTTGTTAGCTTTAAAGAAGTTGCTCAGCATGTTGCCAAAGAAAGAGATGCATTCATTGGAGGAAAAGTTAATGTCACTTCTGTCCCAAAACAAATTTTGGAAATATAGCAAACACAACGTATCACAGGTGACTTTTTAATTTCTTCTTTATTTTGCTTGGTTTTTGTTAAAGGTAATACTCTTAACGTAAGGAAGTATTAATTGCTTGTATTCTACAAGGATGAATTTGGTACTTTGCTTAGGTTTGAAAGAGCTTTCAGGTTTCTGGGTAGATTCCAGAAAGGCTAAAGAGACTGTTCAGTTAACATAATTATAAATCTTTTTGATCTGGGATTAATATCTGACCAGAGTTAATGTTAAAAAAAACCCAAACTCAATATAGACAATATTGCTTTAAAATTTACAACTTACAGCATGTGTTCTTAGTGCTTTGGTGTTTTCATTTTCTGAACCATTTTACTGGTCTTTAGTCTGCCAAGACCAGCAGTGCATAGAGTGAAAAATTCCTGCAATAACATTTTGTTTGAAAGCTGTTAGTTGCTTTTGGGAAAAAATACCTTTTGAGAAGTATTTAAAAACACAACTTTTGAAAAACATTTTATCACTAAACAAGTTACATTAAAATATTTGATAAGACTGTTTAATAACTGCTTTGTCTTTGATAATATTTTAACCTTTGTTAATATGCTAAAATATGGGGATGGTGTGTTGTAAGGTTTTGTTGACTTTAAAAGGAATCTTGCAGTGACAAATTCTGTTTTTCCCTCTGTGGCCTGTGCCAGGTTCGCTCAGCTTTCTTTGAGCTGATTTCTGCATTTTGCCAGCACTTGCCTGAGGTGGTGAAAGCTGAAGCACCAAGAGTTTGTCCTGCTGTTCTTCTCAGCATTGATGACAGTGATGCAGTGGTGTGTCCTGCTCTTTGGGAAGCAGTGCTTTATACTATCACCACTATTGAGGTAATGTGGGAAGCGTAAGGGGCAGATATTTTCATCAAATTTAACTTTTCACCAAGTATTGTTCTTTTCGTAGAATTAGGAAGACAGACTTGACTGGGTTTTCTTTACGATTAATGACAGGAAATCCTTGAGTCTGCATCCTCCCTCTTTCAGTGTAACTTTCAGATACATCATGCCCAGCATATCTGAAAATTAGAGTTGCTTTATGAATTTAATTTAATTAACTTGAAATCCTTTCATTAAATGTAGTTACTAGTAAGTCAAATAATGCTCTAAAACATTATTCTTTGTTAACGACAGTTACGAAAATGACCTGAAGTGCATTTGTGCTTAGTTTGCTTCCCCTTCAAATGTAAAGCTTCTATAGCCATTTTGTTTTGTTTTGTTTTGTTTTTGTTGTTTTTCTTTTTCCCTTAATTTTAAGAGAAACACCAGCTTTGAATTTGTTAGCAGGAAATGTTGCCATAAACTGGGATGATTTGAGGGTTTAATGTTGCAGGTCCCTTTTGCAAGTGCTGGAATGAATTGTAACAAATTTTCATTTAGAAAACCCCAGTCTTTGTTCAGCTGGTTATAAATATAGGTACGTTGAAGTATAATAAATATGATAATAAATGAAATAGATCAGATGACAAAAAAGTTTATGTTCAGGAAGGAAAGTGCAAAAGCATTTTCTAACCATCAGAAAATTTTTGAAGAGAGTTTTGAAATTAGTGATACTTCTAAAGTCAGTAATTGGTTGGCCTTGATAATGGGAACTTAAAATTAAATACAGGACTAATTTGAAGTGATTTCGATGAAGCATCATAAAAGCATTATTAAAGAGAAACCTTTCACTGCAGTTGGCTAACAAGGAAGGTCGATTGATTTTAAACAATGGCAGAAATAGTTTTATCATGTTTACTTCACAGGCCAAAATAGGGAGAAAGTGATTTTAAAGAATACTGGCAAGTGAGTAACTTAACAGAACTTAAATTTCATAATAACTTGTTTTAGTTATAATACAGGGAGGTAGGTTAAATGGCTACCTTGGCAGTTCTTCTGAGGCAATATATTGTTGTTTAGTTTACAGTAGGTGAATTTCTTTCTGTAGGACTGCTGGAGTCATGTAAATGCCAGAAAAGGAGTTCTGCCGAAGCTCTGGACAGTGCTTCGAGAAGGTGGGCGAGGATTAGCTACTGTTATCTACCCAAACCTCCTGCCCTTCATTAGCAAGGTGCCTCCTGACGTTGTGGAACCAAAGCTGGAATACTTCAGAGTTTTTTTCAGCTCTATAATTCAAGGGTATGGAACACAAATTTATTTATTTGGAATTAGTCGCTTTTACATTTGGAAATAAAGAAATTAATATTTAGGCATTTAAAGATGAATGAGATGATATTTTTAAAATTCTTTTCAATGTCCAGAACTGGAGTCACTAATTTTTGGCTGTTCCCATCATCTTAAACCTTCAGCTTTCCTTTTGATTTTACTAAATCTTTCTTACGTGAAGCATTCTTATCTTTCCTTGTCAAAGCTTTGTGTATATTCCATGACAAATTCGAATATGGAACATAAATTATAATTAAGGATGACTCTTAAGAACCAAGCTCTTCTCACCAGTGTGTAATTCTTACAGTGGGGATTAGCCTTGTGATAGTGACATTTCCCTTATGCAGGAACTGTAATTCTTGTGATAGTCATTTTTAAAGGATGGAACGATTTTTACTTTGTACCTTTAAAACTACTTTTCTGTCAAATGTAATTTTAATGTGTGCCTGTGCATTGTGTACTCAAAAGCATATAGAAATTATTTTATTAAATACTGAAATTTCATTTATTAAAAAAAAATGGTTCTCAGCTGGTGTTGGTGTGGCAGTTAGCAGAGCTCTTGGAGAAGAGAGTTCTGTAGTGATTTGTTTGAAAAGTGTATAGAATTTTATTATGTGTAGTACAATAATTGTAATATTTCTCTGATCATTTATGGGATCTAATATTCATTAAATGCAAAGAATGTGCAGCTTTTCAGACTCAAAACAGGTGAGACTCTTTAGGTGGCTTTCTTTTTTTTTTCTTTGTTTTCCTTCCTCTTTTTTTCTTTTTTTTTTCCCTGTGACAGAAAGTGATGCTTTCTGAACCTCTTTGGTGTGTGTAGAAAATTACAAAAGACTTTTGACAGCCATCTGAAACATGAGACAGTGTGCCAGGCTGTATGTGGTTTCTCTGTTTACATCGATTTTTTTTTTCTGCATGCTAAGACCAGATGAAATTATTTTGATATCTGCTCTATTAATTGCCTGGGCGTATCAACTTTTTAAATTGACTTTATTTTGATCTGACTCCTGTAAATGATTCTATGATCCTGCATTCTCATACTGGTGTCTGGATCAGAACAACATAACTGGGAGTACAGTGATGGGATTCATGCTGGGTTTGTTGGAAGCACAGCTGACTTTGTGTCCTCTCCCAGGTTGTCAAGCGAGAGGACAATAGCCAGCCCTTCAGAAAGTTCAGCAATTACAACTGCATTTATGGAGTGTCTGTGCTTTGCTGTACTACAGAAAAGAGAAGAAGAAGACCAAAGCCAAATTCATCAAATGCTTATATGTGACCAGGTATTCATCAGAAATACTGAATATTGTTGTGTGTACGTTTGATAATTCAAAATCAAAGAAAAATGTGAATTTTAGGTGAGGGTTTACTTATCTGTTGAGAGTTTCCTTAGAATTTATGAAAAAAGCCACACAGGATTCTCAAGACTAGAAAATATCTTCAAGATCATCCAGTCTCACCATCAGCCCAGCACCACCTAAATTGCCCCCATGTCTCCAGATGCCTCATTTGGATGTCTCTTAAGCACTTCCAGAGGTGGTGACTCCACCACTTCTCTGGGCAACTTATTCCAATGCCTGACCACTGATTTGCAGTGATTTTTTCCTCCCTCTAATACCTGGTCTGAATTTCCCCTTCTGCAATTTGAGGCCATTCCTTCTCATCCTTTCACTTGAGACATGGCAGAAGAGAACCCCCCCCACCTCCTTTCAGGGAGCTGTAGAGAGCAATGTAACAAAAGTAAAGGTACTGAATTTTGGGGTTTTTTCTTCCTATGAAATCATTCTTTTTACTGTGCAATTAAAGTTATATTTAAGGGGAAAAAAGTGCCTCCCATCCTGTATATTTTTATGAAGTGTTCAAACATAAATAAATCCTGATATTTGCAGAATGGCTTCCAGAATGTTTTCCAGAGTTATATAATTTCTTGACATTATAAAGAATAAAATAATTTTATAAATTGGATCACTGTTCTTTAATACTTTTCTTTTGTCTTTATAGCTAATTCCTTTTATCAATGCTGTACTTAAGGAGCCCAAGGTACAAAGTGGACCATTATTTTATCAAACAGCAGAAATGCTGAGTTCCTGGGAAGCTAAAGCAGAACTCTCCAATGATGATGGCACAGATGAAGTTTTCCAGAAACTGTTGTCAGATTTTTGGGACCATCTTTTAAAAATGTGTATACTTCACGTGGATAGGTTGGATGCTGATGAGAAATTACTGTTTGCCATATCTGGTATGCTAGAAATTCTTCAGAATCCAAAGAGTGCTGCAAAACCAAACAACAGAAAAGCTCTAAAAATCAGATTTACAGATGAGGATGAATCTGAAAGGAACACAGAGAGTCGAAAGCTCACAGAAGTGAGGAATGGTGACTCTGAAATTCGGGCTGACTTGCAGCAAACTTCACATCTAAGGAAAGAACCTCTGGAGAACTTAGTCTGCAACTTGGCTGAGCTGAGCATTGTGTATGTCAATGAACAGAAGTCAGAACAGCATTTGAAATTTCTCTCTGCCCTGCTCAACTCTTTTTCCTCAAATAGAGTTTTCCAGGTGCTTTTAGAGCAGGGCAATAATGTAAGCCCTGCTCAAGCTGAATTGGAAAATGAAGTGAAAGCTCATAACAAAAATCCATCTGTACAATTTTTGTATATGAATTTAATAACTTGGCTGAAAGAAGACTGGAGAAAAGACGCCCATTTCCTGGTTGATATTTTATACAGTGTACTTCATTGTTGCAACAATAATGATGAAAGGAAAGTCATTCTTGATGATTTAGTGAAGGTATGACTTGCACATGATTTGTTATTTTTTATCAAAGTCATTACTGTTATTGTGGGCTGTGGTTCATTAGTAATCTTACTTTGGCACTTGTCACATGGAAGATAATTCTACATGAATTTGGGTTAAATCCAGCATGAGGAAGGTAGTTTTAGGAAATTCAGACATACTAGTGTTGGGGTGAAAGATTCTGCCCCTTTCTATATGGTATAAATCATTTTTAAAAAGTATCATCAGAATTTCTCTGCTCTTGCTTCTTTATACCATGTAATTTAATAGTAGTCATTGGTAGCCTTTCATATAAATACAGTCCCTTACTGAATTTTGTGGAAGAGAAAGGTTTGGAAGACAAAAATTATATAATCAATAACACTGTTTCTGAATTTTAGCAGCTTCTACTTATGCCTACAGAACAGTTAAAATGGAATTACTGCATCCTCTTCAGCAAAGATTTTTATTAAATATTGAGAAATTTTGTTTTACTTTTCAGATGGATCTGAAATGGGCTCTTTTTCTCCAGATAATTCAAAAGGTATACCTCTTGAGATTTTTTTTTTTGTTCTTGTTATGCATAGTTTTTAGTAATTCTCAGATGTTAGCATTAAGACTCATATGGCTTTGTAGTAATAATTTCCATAGTTTGAAAATCTTACAGTTTCAGAGTAGTGTTTGTTTCAAATGCATTTAAATCTGGGGACAGTCTTAGAAATTAAATGATGATGCCAAAACAAAAGAATCTTTGTCCTTCTGGTTTTGGTCAGTTTGGTTTTTGAGCCAGAGGGATGGATTCTTGATTTTTTTGATCATCTCTTCCAAGCTAGAGAGAATGGAGCTGGGGATTAGACCAGTAATTTAAATGATTGTTTTTATTATCATCCTTACAAGGTACTTAAAAGGAAAAGGTAGTATTCCATTTTTTCACACTGAATATTGACAAACTGACATTTAAGTAATTGCATGGGATTAAATAGGAAGTGTATGATGAATTTTTGGACAAGATCTCATAGCAGTTGACTTACAGTCCAGTGCACAGACCACAGGATCTTCTCTCATATGCTGCATATTTTAGGAATATTCAGTTTTTATGATTTTGTAACTTATAGTGGCTCATCAGCAAAATAATGTTTCTAACTTGTGACCTTCTATTTCTTCTTAAAGAAATTCAGGTGCTGTAAACAGTTTATATGTTTTAAATAGATTTTATTTCAGCCAACTTGGTCATCCAGAAATTATTTTTCTAATTCCAGTGTAGGAATTTCCTGGGCTCTGTAGTTGAAGGAGAAACATAAAGGAAGCATTTTCAGAAGGTGTTTCACTCTGCAGTAGAGATCTGACCCAGCCATAAGTTGCTGTCTCTGACAAAAAGAAAGTTGGGGGGGTGTTGTTGCAGATGTAAAATCTGAAGGTTGTTTGTGGTAGATGATGTAATTCTCACTCTGTGTGTGCATGATTGACATATTAGTCTTAGGCTTATTAATAAAAGTTAATAGTTAATAACAGATTACCCAGAGGAGCTGTGGCTGCCCCATCCCTGGAAGTGTTCAATGCCAGGTTGGACAGGGCTTGGAGCAACCTGAGCTAGTGGGAAGTGTCCCTGGCTGGGGGTTGGTACTTAAACTGGAACTTGGGAGATGATCTTTATGGTCCCTTCCAAACCAAACCATTCTATTATTCTATACCCTCAAAAGATTCTTGTAATGTTTTTCTTGTGATCCAGGCATGCTCAAGCACAACAAAACTTTCCTTAGTCTCCGACTGGCTCAAAGGAGACATGCTTGGAGAAAAACTGGTGATGCTGGCAGATGATCTGTGTCACCTGGGTTTAAAGCCTGGAGCCACCTCTTCAGGATCAGCCTCTTCAGAAAGGTGGACCCTCCTGAGCTTGGTGTTGTCACAGCGCGTTAAAAGTGGTGAGTACTTTAACTGTAGCCCCTCAACATAATTCCCAGGGTCTGGCCTTGGCAGGACAGACCACAGTTACCTGCCCAGCCTGACAGAGGAGATTCCCAATGGTGCTCTGCACACAGGGTTTGCCCCGGTTCCTCCCCACTAAGGCCCCTGGCCCTTGGTTTCTCCTCTCCCCTGTGTCTCCATTGGCTCTGGGACCCGGTGACCAGCCCTGTCCCCCCTGTGGAATACTGACCTTCCCTGCCCTTTGCTCCGCCCCCACACCTCAAGGCCATTGCCTGCTGAACCCCACACTCAACTGGGGACCAGCAGATGATCCGACCTCTTGGCTCTGGGTTTTCCTTTGGCTCCTGGAAATAAACCTGTCAGGACTGATCTGGTGTCACGGCCTTCTGCCTCTCCCAGCTGAGGCAGCACGGGGTGTGTGTGGATGTGTGAGCTGGACTGCTTCTCCTGAGCTTCCCCAGTGGCCTTTCCACTGGAGAGGCTTATTGGGATCCAGGCTCCAGCTCCACTCCTAAATAACACAACACCACAAGAATATCTAATCCTGGGAGTTCATGAAGTGTAAATGCTGCATTTATGCTTTGCATACGGTGGAAAGGAGCTTGGGATCTTCCAGGATACTTCATGTAGTAGAACATTTAGGCTTTCTCCTGGTAGTTTTTTGTTGATTGGTTGGTTTTTGTTTCTTAGTTTTGAGGGTTTTTTATACCTAAGCCAGTTTGCTACATCCAATTTAATTTTGTAAACACTATCTTGCAGTCGTAGCTGCCATTTTTTGGTCCACATTGCTAAACGGGGGCAGTGTTTAAAGAGAAGATTCAGATTTGCAAGTCTTGAAAACTTAAGGAAAATTTAAGCTTGATCAGCTGATGTACTGTAAAATAATATGAATTTTTAAACCACACCATGTGAAATTTACCTTCAAAACTAGAATACCAAGTCAATTTTTATGGACAATGTTGTGTGTTTTAGTAATGCCTTGTTACAGGACATTTGAATTGTTTTGAGCCATTTCCATTTATTTTCATGTCTTTTAAAATCTCTGCACGTGCTCTTATGCTGTGTATGTAATCTGATTTTTTTTTTAATTTATAGCATCCTATTTAATTTATTCCTTGCATTTTTAGTATCTGATACGGACTTCCAGGGGAGTTCAATTTACTTCATGTTTTCCATGTAAACTCAGCATTTGCTTTGATCCGTGAGGTGACGCATTTCAGTGTCAATGGATGCTGTGCACATTCATGGTGCTTTCAAGTTTCAAAGGTGCACACAGGCAGCTCACTGTGGTGGATGTTTTTAGACAAGGCATCCTGAAGGTGTCCAAAGGTTGTTTTTTCTTTTACTGGAACTTTTGATGTAAAGGACCATCAGGAAAACCTGTTTCCTCTCTCCATAGAGAGTTCAACAAATGAACTTGTGAGCCTGATGTTCTAGGGCTGATAGTCCAGTGACTTTGCTTTTTGGCTCTAGAACTGGAGACACTCCTGAGCTCATTTTCTGCTAGGTGCTGGGTGACCTGTTTTTAAATCATACTGAATGAAGCCTGAGATATTTTGAGGTGCTATGGTGGTTCTTGACTTAATCATTTAAGCCAAAGTAGAGTATGTGCACTGTGAAAAGAATTTTTTTAAATGAGATCTCTTATCTAAGTTTCTTAAGGCTTTTTTAATCATCATGGAGGAAATAGAAGAGCCTTTCATGAATCAGTAGCCTATGATGAAAGGAATTAAAGGGAAAAAAGGAGAAATAGTGAACTTCCCAGACCCACAGCAGTGTGGTGTGATACTGAATGCTTAACTGATACAAAAAGATTACAATAGAAATCCAAAGGCAATAAATGTTACAAGTCTACATGGAAAGAACACAATTGTAACTGTATCAATTCAATGATGGACTTTTATTTCTTAAACCTCAGAAAGAGATCTTCAGTCATATGTTTCCCTGTAAGTGACACATTGTAAAACAGTAAAAAAGGAATACATGTTGTTAGGAGCTGCTGTGAAAAGAAGAGAGGACAAACGAAAATTATTATAGCACATAGTCAATATACTGAATATGTTGCCAATATCTGGAATACTGCATGTAGTTTTGGTCACTGCAATATTCTTGTTCACCTGTATGCTTTTGAAAAATGTGTAATAGAATTGGAATATGCCCAAAGAAATCTGGCAGGAATGGTTAGACAAGCAGTGGCTTCTGCTTGTAGAGGCAGGAAAACAGACTAGAATTTGTCAGCTTGTAGTGGAAGTGGTTAGAGATGGGGTTGTGCTTAAGAGCCGTAAAATCACAATTTGTATAGGAAATGCAAATAGTAATAAATTTGTCATTGTTTCTTTCAGTGGAAGAACTTGAGTTTCTAACACATTCTTAGATAACAATCTTGAGGGGCAAGAAAAGTGCTCTTCTTCATACAGTTTATAATTAAATAATGGAACTCATTGCCACAGGGTACTGTAGAGTTTGAGGCTAAATGGGATTGGCTTGCTTGTATCCCATGAAAAGGGAACTAAAGCATGTTCGTGGCTACATGCAATAGTTCAGTGAAATCTTTGGCTCACAGCTGGTTGCCAGAAGCTAGGAAGGCACAAAAGGGGGAGGGATCATTTTGCACTTGCTCTGTTTTAAATACCTTTTTCAAAGCTGCTTCAGCAGGTTTAGAGAAAAGATACTTGGCGGTATGAAATGTTGGCTGGTGTCTGTGAAATATGAGTTTAGGCATCCATTGGACTGAAACAGCTTTGCACTTTATTTTGCGTTCAAAATTAGCAAATAGAAGTCAAATTGGTCAATATTAATATGACGTCTTTGCACGGTCATGTTTATCAAGCAATCAAAGCATACTGTCTTTTTCCTCTGCCCAACAGAATCATTGATTGGTGAAACTTTTGTTGAAAGGATTATTGATAAGCTTCAAGCAGCTCTGTCTAAAGCGAAGGATCTTTCTGAAGCTGGAAATACTGAACCATCAGTATCTTTCATCTGCGATGTGGCCTCCAGCTTTTTCAGCTCAGTGAAAGGCTGTTTGCTGATGCCATCCTCAGAAGACTTGCTCTTTACCATCTTCCAGCTGTGTGCTCAGAGACAGGATGCAATACACTTGACAGGTAATCTGGAAAAAAAAAACTTGAGCTGAGCTTTTTCATAGGTGATGATCACATCTGAATTCTTCCTTTTTGTGAAACAGAATCAAGTAAGTGATAGGATACTGAGTTCACATGCATGGAGCATTTGCAGCTGTAACTGACCTGAAAATCTGTGCTTTAATTTACAGTGCCTCTAGTTGCTACTAATCGTCAAGGCCTGAACATCTTTACAAAGATTTTGAAGCTTTTTTAATGTTAGTATGAGCTAACTTGGAGGCTGTGATATTGCACACTTTTTGGACTATTACAGAAGCTTGTAAAGTCTATGAAATGTAACAAATGAACATTTTTTGTTCATTTTGCAATCTGGGGAGTCTTTGAAAAAATGTGTACAGTTGCTTCTTTACAGATAACATGTATTTATTCTGAAACCATTTTTCCTGGCCAAGTTGCCCAGACAAATTGTGATCCATGCCTCTCTCTGCCCATGTCTCATGTTCAGACTGAGATCCTGATTTATATGACTTGAATGCAGAATTTGAGGGCGTTGAATTGGTACATGAATTTACTGACATTAATGCAAGTAAATACAATGTTTCAGTCTTGTCACAGAAGTGAAGTAGGTCGGTACTAGCTTGGAAACCACGGATGCTTTATAAATGACTATTGGTGTTGTGAATGTTCAATATTTTGGTAGAAAAATCTGTGGTTTTGAAGATCATATGGTAGCAGACAACAGGAACATCATTCTTATTCCAAATTAAATCAGATCTTACCTGTGAGTCACAGTTAATTTAAAATTGCTCTGCAACAAGAAAGCTGTTTATGTGCCTTTGTAGTTTTTGCATGTAACCACAGAAAACATAATTGTTTTCCTACTGTAGGATCTTTAGACATTGGTTGTTGCTGTATGCTGTTGGTTGTAATTAGAATTCACCTATTTGTGGTAGTTTTGCTTGTCTATTTATCATTGTTTTTTTTTCTTTTTTCTTTTCCCTACAATAGATGTACTTGTATGCAAATTAAAACACACTTGGATGACTGGTGTAAATTCACTTGTGCATCAGCTTCAGAACACTCAGAAACAGAGCACTTTTTTGCTTAAAGCTGCACTGTGGGTCAAGAACCAAGTTCAGTCTTCATCTTTGGACGTTAAAAGGTAATTGGGATGCACACGTCTGTTCCATAATGTGTCATTCTCCAAAACAAACCAGGATCAGGATCTTTATTTAATTGACATCTGTATTACTGAGAGACTTTTGAGTCTGTTGGAGGCAGTGGGTAGAGCACTACTTAAACCACCCCTGGTATTGCACATATGGAGCAATGGAAAACATGGAGGTGGGCTCTTAATGAATAGTGCTAAACTCATTTGCAGTGTTTTCTCCTTTTCTCAGTCTTCAGGTTTTGATCTCTGCAGTCAGTGATTTGTTGTTGAAGCTCATGGAAGCTGATGGGCAGTCTGGACATCTTGTGAGAGCTTATGTTGAGCACATCACACCAAACAAAACTGAGTGGGGGAAATTGCACGAGTCTCTGTGCTCTGAGGTATGGAAATGATAATGGATTGCACAGGGTGGTCAATCTTTACTCAAGCCTCTGTCCCCTAGGGTGGTAATCATTCTTTTGACATGGCACTGCACTTACGAATACCATATGTTTGTGCAGAGGTTCTTTTCAGCCTCTCTCCATAAAGAGGACAAAATCTCTGTTTATGGATCCATCCAATACTGCTGGAGAAAAATCCAAATCCATTAAATTACCCTTTTCTGCTTTACAACTTGCTTTACAATTCAGGAATTTTATCTGATAGAGTATGCATTGTGAAGATCTTTTTATCTCTAAGTTAATTCTTCATAAAGATTAATTTTGTGAAAGACACCAATATCTGCAGAAGAGCATGGTGTGCTGTCTGTCAACAAAATGCTGACGTACATAGAGTAGAGAGTGGGGAAGGATATAAATTTTTTGTGCAGCCACCAGTCTTCAGTAACCCTACAATTTCTTGTAAAATACGTAGAGTTCTAAAGTAATGTATTTGCTTCTGAGCAGCAGTGCAGTTAAAAATTGCTGCTGTGCAATTAGGTTTTTAATACACTGGAGTGGGTCATCCTCACCATTGTGTTTTTGATGTGAATGTGTATGTTTCATGGTTGTTTCTTAGTGATTCTGAATTTTCAAGATTTAACAGATCAAAGTATATTTCATACTCTTTTTATGCACATATTACAGTGGATGCACAAGCCTCTTTTGGAAGGAAGGCTTAGTATGAATTGTGACCCTCTGGGATCAAGTGTCAAGCTGTGTGGCACAACTAAACTTCCTGGCCATCTGTGTACTTCAGCCTTATTAAGTAAAATGGTACTACTTCAACTGAAAAATAGTGTAGCCCATGGAAATGATGATGCTGAAAGAAAGAAAATTGATAATATAAGTAAGTTACAATGGTAAAACTTCAAGGATTCTAATTTTATAGTAGTTGTAACCTGAATTGAAAATTAGAAATGCATAGTTAAAGTTTGGCACACAGCTATGAGAAATTGTCCTTTTACCTTTTGTTGCTTGGGGGGGTGGGGTTGTTTGTTTGTTGTTTTTTGTTTTGTTTTGGGGGAGATGGTTTTTTTGGGTCTTTTTGGGTTGTTTTTTTTTTTTTTGTTCAGGTCTCCTTTAAAAGTAGTTTTTATATTCGTGGGACCTCTTTTGGTTACATATATCCTATCTCAAGAGAACTTTGAATTGGGAGAAGTATGAATTTTCAATGAACTTTGGATTTGTTCATTGCCAAAACACACCATGCATTGGCATGAGTGGGCAATAAGAAATGTCTCCCTCCCTTGAGGGTTTAACCATAATGTAAAGATAGTTTGAGACAACAACTTTTCTTAATTCCATGAAATGGAATCTAGTTTCCTTGTATTTTCAAGAATGCTCAAATTAAATGCAGCATTATCAAATTAACATTTCTATCTCTAAAAATCTCACTGCGATGAGAAGGGTAATTGGTTAGTATGGGTCTTTGTAAGTTAATGAAGGAACCACATGTTAGCTCTTATGAAATGTGCTTGGTTTTCTTCTGGACTTAGGTATTGATTGCTTTGTCTGCAAGAAATACATATTAAAGAAAAGGGGGAGAGCAAAGAGGAGTCATGCCTGCTTAATTTGCTTTAAAATTTCTTGAATATCTAGAATATTACCTTAGCCTTTTTTTCTCTTGTATGTTATGATACAAGGGCAAATATCCAGTTCATTCTCTGAAACACCTGAGACTGCATGTAAAAATAACACCTTTAATGCATTGAAAACATATTAAAAAAACCAACAAAAACTTGATCTGAAACTTCTTGCTTATGCAAGTTGATAGTCATTTATAAACAAGAGCTGTTTTTTAATTAGTTGCAGAACTGCTGTACTCATTACAATGGATTGAAGAACTGGAGAATCCTCCTTATCTGCTTCTGGAATATCTTCATATGTTAGAAGAGATGCACATCACATATGAGGAGTTCAGTACTCTGAGCAGTACAGCTAGCCTGCAGCAAACTATATTTGACAGGTATGTGAGAGCAATTGAAACAACTCTTAGCTCTGTCTTCACAGTTTGCATTGTATAGAGTGGCACTCTATTTCCATCTGTGTGTTGATTCAGAATGCATTCAAATGTTTTCGTGGTGAACCATGGGCAGCTGTATATGTTAACCAGGGTCTGTCTTTCTTCTTTGAAGATCAGAGGAACATGGAAGACTCTGGTCCTTAACCATGGCCAAAGTGATCCATGCTGAGAACGCTGTGTCCTGGGAGAGGAAAGAACTTTTCAAGACAACAGAAGGGTATCTTAATACTGCTGCCTATAAACTTGCAGTTTGTTGTGAATGTTGATAGTGTAAAATGGTCCTGATTCTGACCATTGACACCTGAAGGCTGAAAATGAAGTGATACATGTGAAAGTCAGACTTGGTTAAGTGTGTGGGATTAGTTATGTCAGAAGATATTACATCATTATGGACTAGCTGATACTTTGTTTCCTAGTTCAGTTTTTGGGTTTGTTTTATTCCTGGTTTCATTAATTTGTTTGTGTGAATAGGTTCCTTCCATTAACAGAGGGCAGACTGCACACACTTCAGTGTTTATCACCTTTCTTAATTGAGGAGGAAAAGAGGGAACTTGTCTTCCATTGTGTGGCCAAACTTATGACATGTACACAGACAGAACTTTCCAGCACCGACGGTGAGTACGTTCTTACCTCAGTCTAGTTCATTAGAATTTAAGAACATTATTTCGTAATAATGGTTGCTTTTAGATAAAACGTATTTACTGTAATACTGCTTTTCCTAGAAAGAAGTGCTTTCTCAGTTTGCCTGTTTCTTCTAGACTGTTTGGCATAGTAATTTTCTGCCTCATTCAGAAAGTACAAGCTCTACTGCCAGATACAAAATTAGAACAAAAAGATTTAGGCTGATATTATTAAAAGCATCCTGATGTTGATTCTAGTTTGATCTATCTAATATAAGCATGTCTGTAAATATAAAAGTTTTCAGTGAACCATTTAGGCTTTACACAGCATGCAAAAATATTACTATTGTCAACTGGTCATGATTGTCTTTAGATACTTTGCCAAGAATTCTTCTGTGATTTACATGTAATTTTTGAGTAGCTCCTCCAACTGCAAACTGCACTACATTAACTGTCTGCAGCTGTGGAAAATCACTTAAGAGGTGGCTGAGATGTATTACAATATTGCTTTGAATATACCCACTTAATTTGGGTCTGAGTTTTCACAAACTTGCTGCTTTTCAAAAAATTATTTGGAAATGCTCACACACAGTCCTTCTATCTGTATGAATTAGATGTCATTTAAGAGGAAAGTCCTTTCTGGTTTTGTCCCTTACTGTTTTTGTGTGCACACACTCTTATTGATCAGTCTATATGAAAACCAAAATGTAGGTTTTGTATTTTGTAACAGAATGGTGCTTACTTAAACTGAAAAAACCCTATCTTTGGTTACTTTAGACTGTGGACATCTGTCCCTTAGCATCCCCTCAGGATTTCAGATAAGGTCTTCAAATGAATGTTCTTCAGGTGTGAAAATCATCAGTCTTAGCAGAAGCTGAGAGGAATCTTAAAATCTTAAAATTATCTACTCTTTCAACTTAGTTGAGGCTTTTCCTGGCTTTCTAAGTGAGCCAATGAGGCAAACAAATGTCTGTGTGAATCTCTGAACAGAAGAAAATGGAAGAATCCTCACTCCTCCTCTGTTGTGGAGGCCTTTTATTTGTAATTGGCTTTCCCCTTCTACTACTTCTCAATTTTCTAGGGATTCCTGAGCAGAACATATATGTCCAAATTCACTTTAAGTGGGCTGTAGGTTGTAGGCTTACTATCCCAATGGTGTCTTTTTTTTTAGGTCAGCTAAAAAAATGCTGCTGAATTCATTTAAGTGAAGCAGGGGTTTGTTTGGTTGGTTTTGCTCTGCATATGTAATACTTTACCTTATTTGTTTTGTCATCGTGCTTGTTGGAAATACTCATTTTTTCCAAGAAATCTAGATAAATACAGCTCTTAAAAATGGAAAATAGTGCTAATGCAACAGCTGTACTTCACTCTAAAAGTAAAAAATAACATTCTGACTAGAACTCCAATTAACATTCCAATAATATTAGAATTCACAACTTTCAGTTGCATTGTCTTAATTATCTGTTCAGATTATTGTTTAGCATTCAGTATTTTTAGTAGCAAAAGAAATTTCAATCTTAGCAAGTATCTTTCCTTTTTTTAAATTTTATTAACTATTAATCTTACAGGAGCTATTTTTTTTTTTAAAGTTTGGATTGGATATTGTATTTTGATTTAACAATGACATCTGTGGATTAAGTGTTCAAAGAAAAAAGCTTAGGTATTGTCCAAACTGTCTTATGGTATTTAAATTAAGTTCTATTGACACATATTCTAATGTTTGTTGTGTCTTGATAATTAAGAGTATTGAGTTTACATTTTTATTATGTCATAGGAGCATTTGGGTGTCTTTCCATTTTGAACTCCTGCTTGAAGGATAGAAGTATTGATTGTGATCATCTACTACCTGCAATATTGAAAATCATAATATCTTGGAAAAATGATAATGAGGACAGCTTTCTCTTTAGCTGGTGGGTGCTAAATTTTGACTCTTTTTTTTTCTTATTTCTAAGACAAGAGTTTAAAAATAGAGACTGGTTATTAATTCAAACAAAATCAATCTGTACAACTGCCACCTACTGTTCTAATATTACATATTTAAGCTTTTGTAGAAACCTTGATTTAAAATATCTGTTATTAGGTATTTACTAACTCATACTGCAGAAAATTACCTGGATGGTTGAAGGCTGGAAAACTAAGGAGCTTTGTAAGTGCTTTTGAAAGATGTCAACTGTTTTCAAATGCATTCAGAACCAACCAACTTTTGTAGGTATTGCTGGATATTCTGTTCCAATTCTGGATTTTGGTAGCAGGAGGAAAATTTGCATACCAAACTTAGGTGTCTGTCTTCTACAATTCTGGACCCAAAAATGTGACTTGAAAAGCTTCCAGCAGGGAGTGAACATATACTGAGATTTTTTGGTTGGGTTTTTTTTTTNCAACAAAG
The DNA here is from genome assembly GCA_013397095.1 of Sterrhoptilus dennistouni. Taxonomy (NCBI): domain Eukaryota; kingdom Metazoa; phylum Chordata; class Aves; order Passeriformes; family Zosteropidae; genus Sterrhoptilus; species Sterrhoptilus dennistouni. The sequence continues at coordinate 227,156 of VWZU01007453.1, forward strand.
TTTCAAAATAATCATAAAACCATCGAGTGATCTGGGTTGGAAGGGACCTTAAAGCTCATCCAGTTCCATGGGCAGGGACACCTTCTGTAAGACCAAGTTGCTCCACGATCCATCCAACTTGGCCTTCAACGCTTCCAGGAATGGGACAGCCACAGCTCCTCTGGCAACCTGTGCCAGGGCCTCTCTCACAGGGGAAAATTTCTTGCTAATAATCTAAACCTATAATGTATAATATTTGGAGACTTCAGGGCTAATATTTTTTTCCTAAATCAGTAACTTAAAATGGTTGTTTTTCTTGTTTTTCTTGCATTGGTTCAATTAAAATTGCTAAAATTCATAGTTTGTGTAAGTGTACTGCTCGAGCAAATGTGTAAAAATGTATGAATCTGTAATTCAGGAATCTTATTTAGATTTAGCAGCTAATGTAGCACTCTGCCTTTGAAATACAAAATATGAAAAGCACATAGGGCGCAGTGTGGTGGTGCCAGACAAATTTGTCCTGTGAGGAGGAGTGAAGGCAAGAATATAAATACTCCCATCTACAACGTGAAGCTACATACGCTTTGGTTGTATTTTTGTTACAGCAATCTGAAAGAAGCAAGTGCTCAGTTGCTTGGTTTCAACATTGAGATGATGCGTTACCTTCCCTTGTTGCTGAAATACTCCACAGCTCCTTTGGCTGATAACGAGTGGGACTTTTTGATGTGCTCCATGCTGGCTTGGTTAGAGGTAATATAGAAGCATCTTCACTTTCAATGTACTTACCCTTTTGATTATTCCCTGTATATGGCATGGACATGGTTATCTCAGCATACCAAATACTTGACACAATGTTTAAAAGAATTGCACAAAGTCCTGTTTATGTTGGACTTGGACAAATATGTGTTCAGAAGCACAAGAAATTATACTGTCCTGTTTCTTTTTTGTGTGTGGAGACAAAATCAGTTCACTCTTCAAGTAATATGATATTTAATAATGGCATTAATACTTGGAGAATAATTTTGAAATGTCTGCTGTAGGTCTCTATCTTGAAAATTAATATTTCTTTAAGACAAAGTCTAACATGGTACATCAAAATTAACTGAATAAAAAGCTCTGTCTGCATTTCAATATCTAACTGATCACATGAAATATCAAATACATATTCTAATGCTGTTAGGAAACAGGTCAGTAGTCACTGCACTACTTCCTGATTAATCAAACAAAGATACAGAATCTCACTTTCTGTCACCTGTGGATTTAGAAGGGCAGGTTGGAAACTTCCTGTGACCTTTCTTGGTCTCAGGAGTAATCTTACCTAATGGTATGTGCCTCAACTATTTATTTTGTTTTAAAAAACAAATTTTGATTTAACAGTGAAGAAACTTTTAAGAAAATCTTGTTGTGTAGACTAAGTAGGAAATATTTTTAATTGATAATGATACTCCTTTTTGACAGAACTAGTAAGAACAAAAGTAAAAAGGAAGCAGCTGTGTTGGGGGAGAGGAAATATCCTCCTGATAGCCACTTCAGTAATTTCCAGTTTTTGGTAGCATGTTGTCCATTGAATTTTCTTTTTGTCATTATAAGGAAGGTTATATATTGGAAACCATCCATGGTTCTAAACGTTGGTGAGGCTTGGAAATTAATTTAAGGAAGTCTTATTAAAGTACAAATTCTATTTTTAATCACACCTCCCTGCCCCACATAATTTTCAAATCGTTCTTGCAATTGAATTGTCTTTGAAATTACACTTTCTGATGTAGACAGGAAATGTAAAGCATATTTTAAAGCAAATTTATGGTTAAGGAATCTTCTTCTGTGTTTATTTCCTCCTAGACAACAAGTGAAAGCCATTTGCTTTACCATGTCCCACTTGTGCAGATTTTTGCTTGTGTCAGTTGTGACTTGGCATCTGCCCTTAGCACTTACTTTGAGGCTGCAGCTCCTGACACTACTGCAAATCTTCCTAAGAACTTGGTCAGTGAATGGAAGGAATTCTTTTCTGAGGGAATTCACAATTTGCTGTTACCTTTGTTGGTGAAAATCACAGGCAAGTATATGATAAGAGGATAACAGCCAGACTGTTCTGAAATAGAACTGAACAGGGCACAATTTTGAATTTACAGGAATATAGAGTTTATAGGAATATAGGAGAATATAGGAAAATGGAGTTTATAACAAGTCAGTTTTTTAGCACTTACATGCTAATTAGTAAAATGCTTTTGTGTAACATAGAGATTGTTAAGATTAGATGGAACCTGCCAAGTGCAGTCTTGAGTTGTCTGCAGCAGGGCTTGTTTATGGTATCATCCATACATTCTGCGTCACAGCTTGTCTTCTTTTAAACAGGAGAAACCAAAAATGCATCAGAAGGCTCTTTTCAGAACTCTGTGTTAACATCTCTGGGCGAAGCTCTGACTTACATCTCAAAGGACCAGTTGTTAAACCATAAGCTACCACCAAAGTTTGTTGCAGGCCAGAAGACAAATCTTCCAGATAAACTCCAGACTCTACTGAACACACTCTCTCCATTGTTGCTTTTCCGGGCTCGACCTGTACAGGTTTCTGTCTACCATATGCTGCATAAGTAAGAAGCAACAATTTTTTCACTCTCATCACCTCTCAACCCTCCTGCCCCTTTTTTTTTTAACAATGTGCTGTACAATATGCACTTGTAGCAAAATCATGTTCCATTATGGGAGAAAATCTTTAACTGAGCAATTTGTGTTCTTTTTTGGAGAGCACTATATAAAACTGTCAATGCTGAAGTGAATTGTATTAGTAGATTTAATAAAGGTAAATATTTTTAGCCCTTATTTTAGCACTCACAGAATCCTAAAATGTAAACTGAAATGTTGCAGATTTGATCTGGGCCTGATCCTAGCATTAAATAGTGTGACATTTTTATTTTCACTAATGTAGGTAAGAAAATGAATATAGATAGAATATAGATAACTTCTTGGATATTTCAAACACCTAGAGAGACAATACAGAATTTGATAAATTCGTGCATTTGGCTCCCCAAAATGTAGATTGCAAAGCAGAAGGCTTAAGCCAGCCACCATTATCTTTCACTTGGGCTGAGGCATAAAGTTGCAATAGATTTATTCTGATAGAGAATTTTATTTTAGCATGACTCAGGAAAAGTAAGAGGTCTGGAAAGAGAAGTGAGCAAGGATACAGGCTCATCAGCTGTCTCTCATGAACCATTTTTCCAATGGTGACGTGTCTCCAAAAGATTCTGTCTTGTTGTTAAGGAATAACTGCCATTATTTTGTTGCCTGTCAGTAATGTTGACGTTGATAAGCAAAGAACTGTGCATCACATATATTAAAATAGTTTATTTAAAAATTGTTTAAGAATTAAACCTGATTTCCTTTCCATATTTTTATAGATTAATGCCCGAATTGCCTAAATTTGATGATGAAGATCTCAAGTCCTATGGTGACGAAGAGGAGGAACTGGCACTGTGTGTATTTTTTCCCCTCACTTTTTATAAGACTGTCTTCCATATTTCTGAAATATGTTAAAAGATGGAAATTTGCAGCAGAGTAGCTGTCAGCCAGGAGATATTAAAAAATTGCATAGCTATGACAATAAGGTTATAAGTATTTAAAATATTAAATATATTGGTTCTGTCTGCCTTTGCACTAAAACCAGAGAAAGTTTTTGCGGTTGTTTTTACGTGCAGTTACTGGACTAAATGCCATATATATGCTTTATGTTAGAAAATCTTGGCAAATTTTTACTTGTATTCAGAATGTGCCCATCTGCACAGGTAAATTGAGTTACTTGAAACTGAACAAAATTAATCTGTGTTTTATACAGCTTGAACACAATGAAGTTTCTGGTTTGGAGAGGGAATGGTAACTGGTTAAAATTCCTTTTTAACCTCAGCCCAATGATTAATACCTTTCCTAACTGCAGAGCTGCCAAAGGCTTTTCAGCCCAGAGCCAACTGTGATTAGGAGATCATTGTTCAGTGGCTCCTTTGTTGGTGTGACTCCAGAAAAAGCAAGCAAAGCAGCTATCCATGACGTAGGTTAAATCAGCTCAGCCATAGACCACTCCCATATGAAGTGATCAGCATTCAGTTTAAATTAGTTTTCTAAGAAGGTAAAAACACCAACTATCCCATTCAGAGAAAAAGAAGAAATTCTGAAAGGAGTAAATTGTCCTGCAGTAAAAGGCTCGTTTTATGTTTGCCTGCATAGCTTTACTTTCATGACTTTCTAGGAAGGCTGTGAACATAATTTCAGTTCATGCTGTGCTCAAGATTTGAGTTTACTATCCCAATAACATTTTTCCACAGATCACCTCCAGCGGCTCTTATGACTATCCTGGCCACTCAAGAACTCTTGCTAGAAAACATCCTGGAATGCATTCCTGTTGGAAATTTTGCAGTTATTGAACCTCTGAGCGATGAGTTCTGCCTTGTTCTAGGGTATCTTCTCACTTGGAAGTTAACATTAGCTTTCTTTAAAGCAGCTTCTTCTCAGGTATATTTTCAGAGTCTTACATTTATTTGGTTTCAGTCTTGAAGTTTCATCCAGCCTTTTTTTTTTTAATTGTATAACTTCTTATCCTTTGTTTTTGTGAAATTAGTGAAAATTCTGAAAGCACCAATAGACTTAGATTTCTGCACCACTGTACTTGAGGATGGTAAAATTAGAGCAATGAAGAACTAAGATTCATAAAAAGATGATTCTTTCTTGCATTTTCAAACAAGCTTGGTATATACTATAATCTTCTAATCATGCTGCAGAGAACTAAACTTACCTTCTCAACATTAGTTCTGAATCACAGTGTTGCTTTTCCTCCCTGCAAGGACATATTTGTATTATTTACAGGGTAAACTGTATTTGATGTGTTTTGTTTTTTCTGTGATTTGTTTTCAATGCTACCAGCTGCGAGTTCTTTACTCACAATACCTTAGAAGAACTAAAAGCTTGAATAAACTGCTTTATCACTTGTTCAGGCTTATGCCTGAAAACCCTGTCTTTCCTGGGCCAACTTCAGAAGTTCCAAATAAGGACACAAAAACCTTCTTTACTGAAGAGCTTCATTTAGATGTTAAAGGTTAGTAAAAATTGTATTTGTCCATTTGAAAGGGTTGTTATATTTAAATAAGTTTTTTTTCTTAAAAATACTTATTTATGAAATCTTACCTATAAAATGAATAGACAGAGAGACAAATACATACATATGTTTAATAATCTTTGGCTAACATTCCCCATTTGAAACTTAAACAAAGTTGACATGATTATCAGAGAAACCAAGAAAAACAAAACCCAGCAATAGTACATTGCTACTATCAAATCCTGAATGTAATGATTTGAAAACACTAGAAATGTGTGATCTATTCTGGAGCCATTGCTTCTAGATCTATTTTTAATATTAAATAAAAATATTTTTCTTGCATTTTAATATATATATTCAAAATGTTGAAAAATTCTTTAATATTTTTTAAATGTTTAAGATGTGAAATTTTGTGTTGTTTTTGTCATGCTGTTCAGAAGACCCAGTTTATCGGTGATGATGAGAGAAGATATGCTACTTTTTTTAGCTGAGAGACATGAAAAAGAGAATCAGAATTTTAAGTCCCTTCATTGAAATTTTTTTAATGTACCTACACAGGGACGAGCAAGGAAATGGAGTTTCCATTTCTTAATTTTTTGTTTGGACATCACTGTATGTTGCAGAACAATTTATCTGGATGACAATAAGAAAGAGTTACTAACATGGCCTCCCAAGGGGAAGTCTTCCCTTATTTCATCATAGAATCATTAAGACCCCTGGGATCATGCAAGTTCACCCTTTGAACACCACCTTGCCCACTAAATGATGTCACAAAGTGCCCCATCTGCCTGTTTTTTGAATACCTCCAGGGATGGTGACTCCACCACTTCCCTGAGCAACCTGTTCCAATGCTTATCCACTCCTTCAGCAAAGAATTTTTTCCTAATACCCAACCCGAACCTCTGTTGAGGTGGAACTTGAGGCCATTTCTATACCTGCCTGCAAAGCTCAGCTGTCCTTCAAATGCCTTATTGTTTGTTTGCTCCAAAGTGAGTCTTTTGTGATTTCTGCAATAAAATTATTGTTGATTCCTGGTGCCAACTGGGACACCAGGAATCAACAATAGAAGATGAATTCCAAGGTGTGGAATGTCAGGCTAAGGAACAAAGAAACCAGCCTGGTGAAGAAGGGCTGAGTCAAACAAGCCCTTAGAATAGCAATAATAGGAGCATGCACATGAAATTCCAGTTACCACCACTATATTGGAATCAGAATTTGTGTATGTAGTGTGGAGGCACCAACATCCACCACTAATGTATTGAGAGTATTTCAACACCTTTTGTTTCCCTGCCAGGGACAGGGGTGCTGTCCTCCCAGATCCCACACTTGGCCTGCTCCGTGTACCACATCACGCTGAAGGACCTGCCAGCCATGGTGAGACTGTGGTGGAACAGCTGTGAGAAGCGTGTCTTCAATGTTGTGGATAAATTCACCAGCAAATATGTCAGCAGTGTGCTCTCCTCCCAGGAAATATCTTCTGTTCAGACTAGCACACAGTTATTTAATGGCATGACAGTAAGACTTTCTCTCCTTTCTTCTTATTTACTTGAGTTTTTTGCAAACATTTCAAGAAATTCTACTCCTCAGAATCAGACTGTGGTTCTGTTTTATATGATTGCAATTTTGTTGTTCTAAATGACTGATTAAACATAATTTTTCTTAGTATCAATGACTTAAATTGATGCTTATTAATATTCTGCTTGGAAAAAAATGAAATAATGGATTTTAGGATGTTGAAGAAGTTGAGGAAGTAAGTGGAAGATACTGCTATCAATATACTACTTTTTTGTTTATTAAAAGATGTAATCAGTAGATTGAAAACTGGCTGGTAATTTCTTTTTTAGTTTACCTAGATATGGGTAGATTTTTGTTTTCTTTGAAAAAAGTGTTTATCTGATCTAAGACTAGAGATGCTCTGTGGCATTTTTTAATACATGTATTTTTTTTCAAAGGTAAAAGCTCGGTCTGCAGCACGAGAAGTCATTGCAACCTATTCTGTTGATGATATCTTTATTGAACTAATAATACAGCTTCCATCAAATTATCCACTGGGATCCATAACAGTCGAGAGTGGAAAGAGGGTTGGTGTGGCTGTACAGCAGTGGCGCAATTGGATGCTACAGTTAAGCACATATCTTACACATCAGGTGAATTTAAGTAAAGCTCCTAGCTTTGAAAACTTAAAAAGTCTTTATAGCAGAAAAAATATTCCAGTACTGAATAGATCTGTGTAATAGATCTCATCAGTAGATTGCAAAGGCCTTCATAGAACTGGGTCACTCTTACCATCTGCCTTTCTCCAGATACATAAACAGAGGTAAAATTGTCAGTCTACTAGGTCCTATTAAATCCAGAGCCCAAGCTGAAAACTGGTATCTCTTAAGATGTGGGCCAGTGTTTGTCCTGCATGGCAGTACCATCTCAACTATAATTTGAAAAAAACACAAACAACAACAAAAATCAAAACAAAAAACCTTGTCCATGGATTTCTCTGAAAGAGAATTGCTGTAATTGTGTCATCTGTGGTGAGGACAAGACAAAGCAGTGATTGAAATTTTCAAAATCCCTTTTTAAGTGCTCCTGAGTACACTCTTCCTGCTCTGATGAATACTCACTTTTCTGTAGATTCGGAGTATTATAAAGTACACACTGCATGTACTGCATGTCATTTCAGATTATCCTTCAGGCTTTGTTTCCTTCATGGTTTTATGACTACAACAGGAATTGTCCAAAGGAGTTCTACAGTATTAACAGCTCTTTTCCCTCTGTTAGAATGGAAGTATTATGGAAGGCTTATCTTTGTGGAAAAATAACGTGGATAAACGTTTTGAAGGCGTTGAAGATTGCATGATCTGTTTTTCAGTCATTCATGGTTCAAACTATTCTCTTCCAAAAAAAGCTTGCAGAACGTGCAAGAAGAAGTTTCATTCAGCTTGCTTGGTAAGTACCTGGAGTAAATCTTTTTAAATAGGCCAATATCATAGAATCATAGAGCAGTTTGGGTTGGAAGGGACCTTAAAGCTCATCTGTTCCAACCTCCTGCCATGGGCAGGGACACCTTTCACTAGACCAGGTTGCTCCAAGCCTCATCCAGCCTGGCTATCCAGAAACTTCTACTGTATTACCAACAATTTTCCACTTTGTCGTTGGAGTATCTGGGATTACCTGCACTCATAAATTATTTCTGTGGATTTTGTACTAATATGTAAGGGCAGAGATGTAACAAGAGAAGAGCTGCTACACTGTGTGTGTCTAATACATGTATATACAAATGCATATGTACATATATACACATGCATCCATGCACGAGTGAAAAGGGTTTTTTTACTCTTTGCTGTTGGGTTTTTTATAAGTATAGTTAATGTTTTGGTAGTTACATTCACAGAATCACAGAATTAACTAGGTTAGGAAGGACATTTGAGATCAAGTCCAACCTATGACCTAACACCCCCTTGTCAGCTGGGCCATGACACTGAGTGCCACATCCAGTCTTTTTAAACATCTCCAGGGACAGTGACTCCACCACCTCCCTGGGCAGCCCAGTCCAACACTTAATCACTGCTTCTGTGAAGGACTTCTTCCTGTTGTCCAGTCTAAACATGCCCTGGTGCAGCTTAACAACACAGATCCCTGGCAATAATGGTTATTATTGATGATGTACTAGTGTTTCTGATACTCAGCTTGCCTTTGTATATTAAACAGATGTATTTCTCTTTTTCAGTACAAATGGTTCTCATCCAGCAACAAATCCACATGTCCACTCTGTCGAGAGACATTCTTGTGAAACAAAATGTTCTTTCTTCCTTCTGTGAGCTAAATAACAAATAAAGAGAAGGCAATAAACTGTATGTTGAAAGAAGTTAACTATTTGGAATAATGTCAGTTACTTTAAACTCTTCACGAGTGGAATATGAAACATGTTTACCTCTGGACTGGCTTTTTGTGAATTTGAAGATTCTTCTTTGATATAAAGAAATATATAACAATAATTTATTTTAATTGGTATATTTTTAAGATATATTAAAAATTTCAGAAATAATGCAGTTATGTCTGAAAAGTGGTGTTTAAGCCACAGCATAGTTGATTAAAACCTCTTACTTTAGGCATATTCTAACATGGTGTTATATAATTAACCCGGGTAATACCTCTTAATATAACAGCTGACTATAACATAGGTGGTATAAAGGTTTGATTTTTTTATTATAATGCATTCATAATAGTCCCTTTTACGGGAGAACAAGAATGTTGTTGCTGTTAGACATTAAGGCATGAAACTACTGTGATAATCTGTTAAAGCGTAAAATTTAAACATAGCCTCTTCTAATAAACTGAACTTCCACCTTTCAGAGTTTCTTTTTCCCAAAACTCCTCCACCATCCAGTAGCCTCAAATCATGAAAACCCAGAAGCCCAACTAAGTAGAGACCACAATCATTCCTGCATGACAATGAATGACACCATCTATTTATTGCTGATTGGCTTTTAAAGAGAAGGCAGACACACTGCTCAGTCCTTGTTTGTCTTCATGAGCTGGCAAATTAGCTATCCCTGAATGTCTACTGTACTTCCACTGTCCTAGAATAAGGACTCTTAAGTGAACATGCAGATGTATCAGAATTTAATAGCCTTCGACTCTACATTTTCTTCATGCCTTTTTTTTTAACAGTGGTAGCATACTAGTATATTCCAATTTGGATGATATTTGTGGTGGGTTTCTTTGAAAAGTCAATAAAAGTGGGGAATAAATAAATAAATTTTGTCAATCTCTGTAGTCTCTGGACTGCTGTCTCTTCCTGTGTGTGATAAACTTTTAGAAATTAATAGTATAAATTTTCAGATGCCAAGTTTGTAACTTGGTCAATTGGCTCTACCTCAGCAGCTATTATTTTAGAGTTTTAGCTGTTGATAACTGAAGTCTGTATTTTTAACAGGTAGTGCTGGGCTTCCAGAAGAGAAATTCCTTGACCTTTTGTTTTGAATAGGTGAGAATGGAAAGGATTTAAAGCTGGTATCAAGAAGGTCTAACTGAAAAGACAGAGCAGAGAACAAGCTGTATTGTTTCATAGTTCCTGATGCTAATACTCCAGCATTTCCTCTGTTTCATCACTTTGGTTATACTAAATTACTTCTTGGCTAGGTCAGTGACTGATCTCAAGGCAGATACCTTAATGGTATTTTCATGGATGAGTATTCATTGATGAGTATTCCCTGTATTACTCAACAGTAGTATCCTCTTTGTAACATGGAATAAAAGGGAGTACAATCACCACACTACTGCCCAGAAGATTTCAGGGCAGTAATAGCATGCCCTAAATCATGAAACTGTTAAGGTTGAAAAAGGTGTTTAAGATCCTCAAGTCCAACCATCAGCCCAGCACCCCCTCCATGTTCACTATTAAACAATGTCCTCAGGTGCTCTATCTGTGTGCATTTTGAACACTTCCTGGTATAGTGACTTGGCCACTTCCTTGAGAAGCCTGTTCCAAAGCTTGACAGCCCTTTTTTTTGTAATAGCTAATCTAAACCACCCCTGGTGCCATTGGAAGCCTGAGGCCATTTTATTTTGTCCTGTTCCCTTGTTTCCTGTTAGCAGAGCCTGATCCCCACCTGGCTCCACCCTCCTATCAAGAAGTTGTGGAGAAAGTCCCCCTGAGCCTCTTTTTCTCCAGGCTGAGCCCCCCCAACCCCCTCAGGTGTTCATGGTGCTCCAGACCCTTCCCCAGCTCTGTCCATTCTCTGGGTGCACTCCAGCACCTCAGTGTCCTTGTAGTGAGAGGCCCAAAACTGACCCCAGGATTGGAGGTGCCTCAGCAGTGCCCAGCACAAGGGGACAATCACTGCCCTGCTCCTGCTGGACACACCACTGCTGGTACAGGCCAGGTGCCCTTGATCTTCTTGCTCACCTGGGTCATGTGCAGCTGCTCTTGACCAGCACCCCCAGGGCTTTCCTGACTGGCAGCTTTCCAGCCTCTGTGCTCCAGCCTGGAGCACTGCTTGGGTCACTTGTGACCCAAGTGCAGCACCCAGCACAGGAAAAACCCTTGCTTCACCTTTCTGTTCAGAAGGACGCCATTTCCTTCTGACAGAAACAAACCTGCTAATTGTGCCTTGGACCTGTAAAAGTGCCTGACAACTACATCAAAAGGAGCACCGTTGATTCAGAGTATTCATTTAAACCCAGCATAGCTACAGGTAAGAGGAATTACACACTGGAAATTTTAATGGTTGTCTGAAAGCTGAAGTACAGGATTTCTACTTCAGTGCTAGTTCTGCATAGTACATCTTGTATATATATTTAAACAAGTCTCTAATAGAATTCAGTTCCTGCCACCACCTGGGTCACTAATCTTCTCAGACCACAATAAGACTAGTTAGTGGCTAAACTTTAGGATTCAACCCAGCAAACACAAGTGTAGGCTTTGCAATTTGTCTGAGAAATGGGAAAATGGGTTTCTAGTCACAGCACTACTTATTTGTTACAGAAAGTGAAGTAAAAAGTTCAGACTCTGGTGGTGCATCCCCCTTCGCCCTCAGGCTCCACTATAATCTCAGAAATGCTCAACAGGCTCACTTTACTTGGATTTTTGTATCTATAGAATTGAGCTAATATTTCTCTATGAAAAGAATAGTTTTTAAAACATGAAAATGGGAAATACCTATCCAAGGGCTAAGCATTATTTATTATTGCATGTAACAGATATACTTGCATGTAACATTTATACTTGTGTGTATATATATATATATATATATGCAAGTGCTGTTATACTTACATGTACAGTGCACTGGATCCAAGGATGGAAGCCCTAATGAGAGAAAGCTGTGGACGACTTTTGTTTATAATATATAAAAGCATCAAAACAGACACAGAATTAGTCAAGACAGAATTATAAAACAATTATATTTCCTTTTCTTGCTTTTGATTTTATTTTATTAATTTCTCATTTAATTTCCTTTCATGAAAGGTAACTTCATTTCATGAAAGGAAATGAAATCTCTCATTTTCAACTAATATAATTTCATTAAGTTTCAGTTCACTGCACTGCACTTCATTCCATCATGTTCCACTTAATTTTCCTCCATTTCACTTCATTGTATTTCTTTTTCTTTCTTTTCACTTCACTTTGTTTCTCTGATCCAGACTGCACTTCATTGGTCTTTAACTGAGCAACAAGAAGAGCCATTCAATGAAGGGAAGAGCCTAAATGTATTAGAACAAAATGCATGAACCTTCTCTAATGGCTTCTCTAATGGGTTCACATTACCTGGGTACAGGCCTCAGAGGAAAGAGGGAAAAGCCATCCTTACAGAGAATACATACATGCAAAAATGTTGTTCTTGAAGATGCTTTGCAGTACTCCGCCCATACCATAATACATGTAGGGAAGAGTCTGAAGACATTCGGGAGGCTGAGGATGGTTTCTGGTTACTTGAGTTTCCAGCAGTGGGTGGTGTGTTTGGGCCTGTAGAGCTTTCACTCTGTCAGGCAGCTGAAAAGCACTACCAGGTCTGTTCAGAGCAGCCCCAGAACCACAGCTGACAGCTGGGGCCTAGAATGAGACTGAACACCCAGGGAAGTGTTTCACCATCAAGAGGTGTGAAAGGTAGTGAAATCTAAACATGGGGTTTTTTTCACCTGTACAGCGAGGCAGAGCCTTGACTTAATCAGATCCCCAGAGAGCCAAGTTTGATTTGGAAGATGATACTTTTGTAGATAAACAGGAAGTACCTCAGCACCTTTACCAACATATGAGCCTAGAGAAGCAAAGCACACAGGAGCCTGTGGTAGCTTCATTTTGGTAAGCAAAGACTTCCTTTTGAAGCAGGGAAACAAAAGGCTCCTTTGGGCTGGCAGAATGTGGCACAGGATGGTTTCAGCATGTGACCTCTGCAGGGCTCCAGCTGCCACCTCGAGGACACCCAGGGTGAAAAGAAAAGCCCAAGCCAGTGGCCCTCGAGAGAAACGTGTCAGAAGGAAGGACAGGGCCAGCTGTGATGGGGAGACAGGTGTCTGCCCCATCTGCTCAGGTGAGTGCCTGGCAGGGCTGTCCTCTGGTGGGCAGGGGACACTGAGCAGCAAATGGGGATAGTGGTGGCAGTTCTGTAGCTGGGATACATCACTCCTGCTGGTGCCCTGGCACTGGAGGGACATCACAGTGTATTCCCAGGCTGCCATGAGAACCATCAGGGAGGGTGTCAGTCTAAACCCCATATCATCCCAACACCACTGAGAGTCTGTGACATGCACATCACCTTCCCTTTCCACAGGCTGTTTCCTGCTGGATCTGCTCCCTGCACACGCCTCCCAGTGTGGAGAAGACCCCACCACAGCCTGGCCTGCCTTGTCCCCTGATGCCTGTGTGTCCTGCCCCATTTGCCAGCTGCCCTTTGGCCTGGCAGAGGTGGAGCAACATGCCAGCAGCTGTGGGGAGACACCAGGGTGACACACTGTCCTCACCCCAGTGCCTGCAGTAGGACAGCAGAGCTGGGGACAAACCTGTGTCACCACCCCTGGGGCTGAAGCTGCAGTACTCCAGGGGGCAGAGACACTGCAGCCCCTGGACATTTGTGCCAAGGCTGGTGTGAGGATGGAGAAGGCACTTCCACCCCCATGGCCAGGTTTGGTGGGGTTTGAAGCACTGTAATGACAGGAGTTGCTACTAGAGAAGCATAAGTTAAAGGAGAAAGAAGAAAGATGGAAATCTGCATTACGACTGCTTGGTGCTACAGCAGGTTGCCTGGGTGAGCATCCTGCCATGGGAGACCCTGTGTAGTTCATAGGGGTGGTGATGGGATAAGGAGGAGGTCATGCTTTTCCTCCCCTCAAGCCCTGAGAAGGGTTGCGGTGCATGTGGACTGTAAGAGGAGGAAGCCAGGACCCCCAGAGCAGTTGAAAAATACACTTTATTTACAAGTAGAAACATTTAAAAATGCTGCCTCAGCTTCCCAGGGAGGAGCAGGACAGGGCAGTTGGGGGAGTCCCACACAGAGGGAGCAAGGGTGGTGGCCCTAGGGGTGCTAAGTTTCACCTCTGTCCCTGTAATTGGGGCTGCAGGATATCCCTGGGGAGAGCTCAGCCCCTCCAGCCACAGCCTGGTGCCAGCCCTGCACCCCTGTGTATTTCTAGCCCTCAACCCCTGTGCACCCCCTTGCCTTGGGTCCCAGAAGGGTTTAGGGTGACAATGGGTGCAGGAGGGGCAAAGGGGCCTTGCCATGTCCAGGGCACCCCCACCAGTGTCAGTGGGATATGCAAGGCAGTCATGTGGGTGGCCCCACCTGTTCCCCCTCAGTGCTCCTGGGCCCTGGATAAACAGGGAGAGGTGAGGGGGTGCAGGTGGGGGCCAGGGCAGAGCCAGCAACGTGGGGACTGGGGAGACCTCAGGATTGCTTGTCCCTGCGCGACTGGCGACTGGCCTGGAAAGGACAGAGAGAAGATGAGGTTAGGTACCAGGGACATGAGCAGGGCCCCATGCTGGGACCATGGCACCCCAGGGATAGCAGGGGCTGCCCCCCTTTTCCCCATGGCCTGTATGAACCCAAGGCAGGGCTCGGGGGCACTGGGGTGAGCACGATCCCAGAAGCATGCCCGGGGCCCAGGCAGTACCCACCTTGCCCTTGGGGGACTTGGCGGTGGCGAAGCGGGGCGAGCGGCGGGTGCCGCTGCCGGAGGAGGGTGTGGGAGTGCTCCTCTGGCCCACCGCCCGGCGCAGCAGCCGCCTCCCCAGCGCCCGGGGCGTGTTCAGGATGCTGAACGCCATCGACTGGCGCCTCTGAGCCTGCAGAGGAGGGGCAGGAGGGTTAGCTTAGGGTGGGACAGGACAGAGGGGTCCCTCCTGCTCCCCCTTTTTCCCTCTGAAGCTTACCTGCGTGGCTGGGACTGGCTGCTGGCTCTCTTGACTGGTCTGGGAGCCGCTCTGCTCACTGCGGTCCTGGGTGGTCTGGGGCCGTGGGAAGCAGCTGGTTGGCTTCTTGGACTGGAAAACAGGAGACTGGCTAGTACTGTCATCTGGGGGTCACCCTCCTGTGGGGCTGGCAGCAGTCAGGGAACTGAGGGGCTGCAGGGAGGGAATGGGAGTGAGGGTAGCAGTGCCCAGGGAAGGTAGAAGGCTCAGCCTTTCACCTCTGGAATGGCCTCCTTGCCAGCACTGGGAGCATCACAAATACTAGACACACCACTGGATGCTGGGAACACTGAGCACTGGGATCCAGGATCATTGGGAACATGTGGCGAATGGGGGTGCTACCCACAGGGCCACAGCAGCTCCCTCAAAACCTGGAACACCTGTTGCTCCTAGTAGGGTGCTGTGCTGGGGGACTGGGCTGAGCTCACCGGGGGGGTGTCAAGGCCCTGCTGGGTCTCCGCCGAGAGGCGCTTCCTCTGCTGCCGGGTAGTGATGCTGCTGCCCCGGGTGGAGGCGCGGATGCTGCACTGGCTGCCGGTGGCCATGATCTGGGAGGGCTGCATGCTGGCACGTCGCAGCGTCTCTTCTGGGTCCCCCATTTTCATGTCCTCATCCGTGATGGTTCCCAACGAGGTGGAGGGCTGGGGAGGGGATATGAGGATGTTGGCGAGGGGCACTGTCTGTTCCCAGACCCCCCTCCAAGCCCTAGTTCTGGAGAAAGGGCTGCCTGACCTTCCCCTCCTGCCCCATACCATGCTCTCTAGGGGGTAACTGCTCTTCAGGTGTGGGGGGCGGGCCTGGTTCCGCCGCTGCAGCTCTGCAATGCGGTTCCAGTCATCCAGCTGCTCCGGCTCATCCTGGCACGTGCCCAGGTTCACGGTGCTCCGGCCTAAATCCAAAGCAAGAAGAATGAGGGGGGTCCCAGGTAAGGCCCGAGTCCCCCAAGCCAGGGCAGAACCCCATAGCCAGCACTCCAAGCGCCTACCCTGCCCACACGCACCAAGGCTGGAGCTGCTGGTCCGCTGCAAGCGCAGGGAGCTGCGGGTGACTGGCCGGTACCCAGGGAGGCTCAACAGCCCCGATTTGCCAGGGCTCTTCTCTGGGGAGGAGGTTTCCAGCTTCGCAAGAGTTTCCTGGGATGGGAAGCTGGTGAGGGAACGGGTGGAGACACCTGAGCGCAGACGGCCCTTAGCAGGGGAAGAAGTTTTTGTGGACTGAGCCAATGGGATGTTCTTGATGCTGACCAGTTCCTCAGACTTCACCGGTTTCTGGGAGAGAAAAATCCAGAAGAGGGATTAAACAGTTGGGTTTAAGCTGAACAGACCTTAAAGCTCATCTCCTTCTACTCCTGCTTCCCTTGGCAGGGACACCTTCCACTAAACCAAGTTGCTCCAAGCTCCATCCAAGCTGGCCTTGAAGACTTCAAAGCATGGGGCAGTCACAGCTTCTCTGGGCAACCTGTGCCAGGGCCTTGCCACTCTCACAGGGAAGAATTTCTTCCCAATACCCCATCTAAACCTGCCTTCTGCCAATGGGAAGCCACTCCTGTCTCTCCAGGCCCTTGTCCAAAGTCCCTCTCCAGGTCTCTTGGAGTCTCTTTAGACATTGGCAATAGCTCTAAGGTCTCCCTGAAGCCTTCTCCTCTAGACTGAACACACCCCACTCTCTCAGCCTGTATCCAGAGCAGAAGAAATTCAGCTCTTGGAGAGCTTCTGTCACCTCCTCTGTCCTCTCCAGTAGCTCCATGTCATTCTGATGTTGGAGGTCCCAGAGCTGGAAGCAGCTCTGCACCTGTGGTCTCACCAGAATGGGGCAGAATCCCCACCCTGCCCCGCTTCCCACTGTGCTGGGGGTCAGCTGAGGACATGACTGGACTTTAGGCTGCCAGCACACATCAACCGGGCATGTTCAGCTTTCCAGTTCCCTCTGCAGTGCTGCTCCTGATCCCTGCACGCCCCAGCAGGGCCCCCCTGCTCACATCTGTCATGGTGATGTTGATGGTGGTGCGGCGCCGGGCTGAGCGCGTCTTGCACCCGGAGTCCAGCGAGAAGTCGCCCGGGAAGTTGGCGCTGCTCTCCAGCTGCGACGGCGCCTCACGGAGGATGGGGGTAAAGTACAGACTCTCCAGGGATGATTTCCTCTGGGACAGCTGCTGAGACAGCAGCGACTCTTCACTGTCTGATGGCACCCCTGAGACGTCCAACTGAGAGCTGGTGGCTGTCCTACAGGGACAGGGGATGAGGGTAGGACCAGCAGGCTTACCAGGCCATCAGGAACAGGGCATTTTTGGAGTGCTGGAAGCAAACTGATCTAGTACCTGGTGGAGTTGAGCAGCTGTGCCTCATCGAGGCTATCAGTGCTCTGGTCAGCCATACTCTGGCAGGAAGTCTCCTGTGCCTTTACTGCAGCAGTCATCACCTGGAACTTGCTGAGTTCCCGCACCTGTCGTTTGGCAACCTCCACCTGAATTGGAAACAGGGAGGAATGGATGGATCTATCCTCCAAGCGAGGAGGTGATGGAAGCAAGGACAAGGAGGGTGAAGCCCCAATATGCCATGCCCACCTGAGTTTCCAGGCTGCGGATCTGGCTTGTAAGATTTTTGCAGCTCATCTCAGACTCCTTGGCCTGCAGGATGCTCTGCTGTAGCTCCTTGGCCAGCCTCTCTGATTTGCTCTGAAGCTCTGTGTTCTCTTTCTGCAGGTGCTCCATGACCTTTAGCTTCTCCAATAGCTCCTGGTTCTGCTGCTTCTTGGCATCATGATGGCTTTTTGCCTTCTCCATCTAGGATGTAAAGCAAAGGAATCCAGTCAAGCTTTCCAGCAGTGTCAGGGACAGCAGGGCCATTCTAGCCCCCAGCATACCTGCCCTTTGTAGTACTCAGCTGCCTGCTCCTTCTGGGTGAGCTGCACCTGCAGCTCTGCCACCTTCTCCTTATGGCTGGTGACCGCTGCCTGCAGCTCCCCTTCAAGCGCCTGCGGGCAGGGAAGAGACTGGCTTAGAGCCAACCCAGGTGAGCCCCCTGGCAGCACCAACAGCTCCAGGGCTCAGCCCCCAGGTTTTCAGTCCCTCTTTACCTTAACTCTTTGCTGCTGGGTCCAGGTGGCCTTCTCATGCTGAGTCAGCTTTTTATTCAGCTCCTCCACCTGGAAAAATGTGGCTTGGTGAGACCAGCTCCAGGCACAAAACTACAATCTTCCTGCGGAGGAGCACATCCCTTCCTCTCTAGCCAGCTCCAGGGCATGACAAAGAAATTTCCTGCCACAGGGCAACCATTCAGCACCACCCACTGCCAAGGAAGATCCCAGGACATGGCAAGATGGCAGTCACTCCATGTTAGTCCTTACAGCAAGGCTGGCTGGAACTACCCAAGCATAAGGAGCAGCCATGTGCTGGAAGCAAAGCTTGTGTTAAGTTCCCAGCACCCCAGGGCTTGCAACCTGGAGTCCCACAAGTCATCCAGCACTCCTGACACAGGCTGATGCCTGCTGCAAGTTCTGGCCTAGCCAGGCTCTCCCTGCTCCAGTGGAAGTAGAGTGGTAGGAGTGCTAACTCCTACCACATCTGAGATCAGTGCTGCTCTAGCCACATCTGGACCATGCTGTCTGAGTGCAGCTGCTCCTACCAGTTGTGCCAAGACCTGGGCCTTGGTTAAAGGTGGGAGGGGAAGCCATCAGAGCACTGACAGTCCTACACTGAGGATCTCGGGATGCTCCTGGCAGCCACTTGCTGTGTGTACTGCCATGGAGCACGAGAGAAGCCGTGCCAAATTGCGAGCACCAATGTGAGGGGGCAGGTGGCAGAATGGGACCTCAACTGCTACCCCCTGGAGGTGAAGGTGCCCAGAGACCTGGAGCCAAGCGCCCCATGGCTGGGTCCATACTGGGAACAGTTCACAAGAGAAGAGGGTGGCTCCAGTGGGAAGTGGCAAACAGGGAGGGCTGTGCACTGTCACTGAGCAGCCAACACTTGGTGTGTGTTACCTGCTTAGTTTGGTCCTTCTGGATTATCTCCAGCTGCTCCACCTGCAAGCACAAAAGGTAGAGGTGGGTACACAGCTGGCACACAGACTGTTTTTCACAAAATCATGGAATCATTTAGGTTGGAAAAGCCCACTGAGACTGATTTCAACCATTCCCCCAGCACTGCCAAGACCACCACTAATCCATGCCCCCAGGTGCCCCATCTACATGTCTGTTAAATCCCTCCAGGGATAGGGATCTACCATTGCTCTGGGCAGACTGTGCCTTGGCTGGACAACCTTTTCAGAGAAGGAATTTTTTCCTAATATCCAAGCTAAGCCTCCCCAGGCACAACTTGAAATCATTTCCTATTGTCATGTCACTTGTTAACTGGGAGAACAAGTTACCTGGCAGACCCCCATCTGGCTGCACCCTCTTTTCAGGGAGCTGTTTCAGCCTTTCAGGGGAGAGAGGGTCCCCCCCAAGCCTCCTTTCTCCAGGCTTAGCCCCCCGCAATTCCCTCAGCTGCTGCTCATCGGACTGGTGCTCCAGATCATTCCCCAGCTTTGCTGCCCTTCTCTAGAAACACTCCAGCACCTCAGTGTGACAGTCCCTTTCACACCCGAGAATGTGTCCCACAGCCCCAGTCCCTGTGCTGAGCAGGACATGGATTCAGG
The DNA here is from genome assembly GCA_013397095.1 of Sterrhoptilus dennistouni. NCBI lineage: Eukaryota > Metazoa > Chordata > Aves > Passeriformes > Zosteropidae > Sterrhoptilus > Sterrhoptilus dennistouni. The sequence continues at coordinate 246,752 of VWZU01007453.1, forward strand.
GGTGTGCACAAGGCTGAACACCCCCCTTTTCCAGGAGGGCTCCTCCACCCACAGCCCTCCTGCTGGGAGCGGAACCCCTACCTGAGTCGTCAGTCTCTGCTTCGCTTCCAGGAGTTTCTTCCTCTCTTCCAGGGCTGCCGCTTTGCTGCTCTCATACTCCTTTCTCAGGTCCTCCAGCTTCTGCACTGCCTCCTTGGCCTCCTGCCTGCTGCTGCTCACCAGCTTCTCCGACGCCGCCCGCAGCTGCTCCAGCTCCTGCAGGTGCCGCTCCCTGGCCTGGCCCAGTTCCGCCTCCAGCTGCTGCTGCCCTTGGCTGCGGCTCTTGCTGAGGCCCTGGTTCTCCTTGGCCAGCCGAGCGTTGGCCTGTTGCAGCCCCGCCAGCTGCGTCCCCGCCTCCGCCGCC
>VWZU01007456.1:12436-34289 GCA_013397095.1 Sterrhoptilus dennistouni
AGGGCTAAGAATAACTCGGGAGAGGGGAGCAACCAAGATGGGGTACAAAGAACAACTTGCAGAACAGAACATGGAAGCCATTTTAACTTTAACCATAAACTTGTCAAAAATAAACACCCACAGTGATGCACTGGCCCATTCCCATTGACCTCTTGAGGGGTGCAAGCCTTGCAGCAGAAACTGAAATTTGATACCATATCTTCTTACTGTATGGAGTTTAAAATGTTTCATCCTGTTTGTTATTTACCATGTCCTTCCTATCGTCTCATTGATGTAATAGCTGTAATCGTCCACTAGTAGTGTGGGAGAAAACAATATCTAAATGTTGGCCTGAGCCATAAATTTTCATATTTTCTCTCTGCTTTTACTAAGGAGACCTTTCTGCCTTCTTTATGTTGTATTATGCAGTGTAATGCAAATTAATAAGTTCTGATAGCATCACTGGATTAATTCTTCCTGGGGAAAAAAAACCCAACGGGCATGAATTACTAAAACCAGTTTCCCTGCAAGCTGACACTTTGTGAATGCCTTCAAATTTTTTTGTATTATTGGCATAAACTGGTGGTTCATGGGAGGGAAAAAAAAGCCTGTCAGTTTTGTTTGTGTGCAAAGTATTGCCTCCCTTGCAGAAGCAATCTCATTCTCTGAGAAAGCTGCTGTCAAGTCAAACAAAACGTTTTTCTGTGAACAGACACTGTTTGTGGAACAGGAGGTTACCCCATTTCTGTCAGTGACAGGGAAGAGCAGTTGTGGCAGCAGTGTGAGGCTGTGGCACTGTCAGAGGTCTCCCTTCTGATGGAAGGTTGTGCTGCACTGGCAGAGTGTGAGGGCTCCTTGGTCATGCTCCTGTGAGGTTGGTATCCAGTTATAGGATGAATCGAGGTGACATAAGTGCTGTGTGTTAGGGCTGCAAATAGGATTGTGCTGAAATTAGAGGTTCAATAAAAGGAGTGTCTGCAGCTACATTATCTCATGATATGCATCAGTCTGAGATATGATTGTAATGGAGTAATTAATCTTTAAAATCATTGCATTCAACCAAGGGGGAAAATTACTCTAATGAGCAAGAGGGTGTATTCAAATATCTTAGTCGATTTGTAACTTGAAGACACCTGAATTCATTTATTCCACAAGTGTATACATGAAAGAAGGAAAAATAACCCCAAGCTATTGAAGAGTAACAGCAGAAAAAAAACTTTTAAATAAAAGGTTGTATTAGATGAATCTTGCTGTAACTAGCAACTAGGTTACACTGAAAGAATTTTTCTACCAACAAAAGGTTTTTCCTGATTTGAGGTTAAACTGGCAGGAAAGCTCAGTAGGTTAGTAGAATATCCTGAGGGGAAATGCTGACCAGCCAAAATCTTAATAATCAACCTTATTTCTTATAGCTATATCCTAGAATAAATATCAGAGCTTGAGAAATAAATCGCTTGAGAAAATCTGAAGGCTAGAGATGACCAGGAGGAGGACTTCTAAGTATATTTTTAACTAATTGAAAATACTAATTTATTGTCAGGGTTTAGTGGCACAGACACTTCATTCCTCCAACCCTGAGTTAAAAACCTGGAAAACTTTCAAAAGAAAACAAAGGAGCCTTATTCAAAAGCTGATTGTAAACAGTAATTTCTGTTCTGTGAGAATATCAAAATCTAAAAATTTAGTTTTATCTCAATGAAATGAAGTCCAGGCTTTTAATTTTCTATTAAGACCTCATTTTTATACAAATACTTAAAGAAACCACAAAACAAACAAACATAAACCCCCAAACCACAGAAACTTCTGTTTTGATAGAAACTGAAGATTTCTTTCAGCTTTTGACTTTGTACTTTCAGAGCAACAACTGTATATGGGGATGTTGATAGATTAGTGTTTTCTGTGAAGAAATGTGAATAATTGTAAACATGTTGTTTTTTGAAGCAATTTATTGTCTAAAAACCACTATGTTTTCAAGCAAAGGAGGAAAGACTGGGTCATGAGGAGGAAACCAAGGAACTGGCAGATACCCAATCTCTTCTTCACCTCTTCTTCATGAAATTCCTTATCATCATTTCTTATCACAATAGATTACACAAGGCACTCAGTTATTCCACTTAAAAATATCTGCCATTAGCATAATGAACTGTTACTAAAGAAATTTATCTACAGAATATTTCTATACTACTTGTTCATATTTCCATAATTATGACATCTTAATCTTTCTGTTTCTCTCCCTACTCATATTGGTTACAAATTGTTTAAGGAAAAAAAATAAAATAATGAAAATATTTAAATAACAGTGTGAAACACACAAGTTAAAGTCGTCTGGAGATTAGAGTATGATATGATTAATGATCTGTAGCCTTTTAATATTGTTGATCAACATGTGCCAGAGATTACTTGTGTGAGCAGCATGAGAAATAATACATTAGTAAGAAGTGTGGTGACCTCCTTCTGCAGAGCTCTATAACATGATGTAGCCTGTCAGATCAACCTCAAGACATATGTACTTCTTTATAAAAATAAGCCTCCTCTTTCCTTGATCTTCTAATGGGAGCAGTTCTCTTTTTTCTTCCCATTTTCCAATGGTATTTTGATTTGAACTTTTGCCTTTGACACTTTTCCCTTTATTTTCTTACCTAATTGGTGGCATACATTTCCTAATGCTAAGAAGGGCACTACTTGCGTCCAAAATTACTCGCTACCATTGGAAAAATATGAAAACAAAAGCAGAGGCTGAGTCAGGGAATTTGCTGATAGTTTGAGGGCTGACCACAGGAGCTCTGCTCAGAGTTCAATCCTGGCTGGGTAACAGCCACATGTCTTTAACATCTGGTGTCTGCACATTGCCTGTGCAAAATTAATTGGAAATCTCAGGTCACAGTCATGCTGGACTTCATCTTCTGACTTTTTATGTTAATAAACAGTGATCCTTAAAACTGGCTGTGTTGTGCCACTGATGGCTCCAGTACACAAACTCACAGGCATGCAAGAGATGCTCCAAGGATCTTCCTTGTGCCAGAAATCATTTGCATCTCATTGGTACCATGAGGGCTAGTTCTGTGCCAGTTCCAGCCCTAGACCCAGCATATTTTAGTGCATAGTGCACAAGAATACAGGGTCATAGTCACAACTGGGTCAAAACAAAGATCATCCAGTAAGCTATCTCAGACAGTAATTTAGGAAATGATATAATATTATTGGAAGTATGTAGCATTGAAGTAAGGAGTATCTGGCAATCTGTGATTAAGGAACTTCCTGAACTAGAGGTTGAATTGTGTCCATTGTGTTCAATAGCCACCCCTTAATTTGCCAGCTGTCAGTTTTTCTAATCCCACTCCCACTCTGACTACTTGATATTTGAGGATGATTAATTCCCCGCTTAGCTGTGTGCTATGTCCCTTTTACTAGCTTTAAACTTGCTGCCTGGTAACTTCATTATGTGACCCCCACACTTGAGCTAAGAGGAAAAGTAATCAACTGTCTACTCTTCAGCTTTCTCTTGCCTTCTCTTCCACTTTTCCAGACTAGAGAGTCCAAATCTACTCGGATTAACCTGACACAGAAACATGAAATCTTTGATCACCACTGTTACTGGGTCCTCCACCTTCTGTTCTTCCACTACAAACTTTAGACCTTAGTGTACAAAATGCAGGAGTGATGAAATTAATATAGGGAATAATGGTATTTTTCAGTTTATTTCAGTCTACTCATCACTTAAGGCTTACAATTACATTTTAGAATTACATTTGTTTTTTTCCAGGAGACTGGCATTGAATTTCGTGTAACATTTTATTACCCAGACACCGATCTCTAGATGAGACTCTTCTGAAGTTTACTATCATTGGGAAAGTTCCTTGCCACTGTATTTAGCCTCTTTTTCAAATGATTTTTAGGATTTATTTGAGAGTATAATCATCCTTGATCAATGCCAGAGACTCTGCCAATAACTTGCTTGTCTCATGGATCTTTTCCACTTATAATGAGGGTAACAATTAAACAAAAGGGAGGAAAACAATGAATCAACTCTTTCTTACATTGTTTGAATTATTTCTGCCTGGGCCACTCATTTTTTACCTGGAAAATGAATGTAACTGTCTACTGTTAGTTGATTTAGTGTTTTTAGAGCATACTAAATCCATATACGTGGAGACAAAAATAACTGAGTATTTCCTCTCTGCTTATTATCTAGAATAAAAATAAGGAACAAAGGAGCAGGTAAAAAGGAGATGCCTGCAGCATGTTTACAATGAATGACATTGCAGCAATGCCACAGTACAGCATGTCACACTTACTTATGGATTTGCAGCTATTTTCCATGTTAAATAGAGGAGAATCAGCTCACTACAGGGAATTTGTTATTCACTTCCTAAGTTGGATGCAAATGAATACAATTCAGTCCAAAGAGCTTTCTTTACAAAAATCCTTTTGATTTTCTCTCATTTTGAGTGGATGAGCACTATTATGACCACAGTGTACTTATGACAACACTGGCATTTACTGTACTATCTGATTGTTTATGAATTTTTAAAAGGTTTTTAGTAGAAACCTCAGGCATAATAAATAAAGTTTGACATAGTAAGATCCCTCGCAGCACTTCAAAGGCAGAAGAATCTCTCAAATTAATTCCTTAATCAAATAAAAAAACCTATCCCAGAATAGACTGGCTGGGATTAACTGAGCTTTGGTCTATGCAAGTAAAGTCAAGAAAACAGAAGTGAATTAGATTTTTAAAATAAAAAGTACATCTTTCTCAATCTAGTGAGCCTATTAATGAAAACAATAAAGGAAGAGACTTCTATAATGGAAATCGCTTTGAATTTTCAAAATCCAAGGTTGTGCGAGTTCATCTGGGTTGGGACAGTGAGCTAGCCGTCGTTAACAATGAAGACATCAACTTAAGGCCTTGGGAAGTGGGATGTTAAGAAAAGGAAACATCTAGTTAGGTTATGGTAAGGAGAATGGAATCATGGGAAAGGTAATGTAAATATGTTCATGCCAAATAAGGTTATGTTTTGAGTTCTCGTTTATGACTGATTAACAGTACTTCATACATAAGGCAATGTTCTGAGTTCTTGTTATTCATTGGTTCGTGGTTTAGTATATATTATGTTCACCCCATTGTTGGGGTCTTTGAGGATTATCCCATATTGTGTATGGATTACGCTTTTGTTTGCTGCTTTATTAAAGTTGTTTCTTGGACAGCCCTCGTTGTTCTCGTCCCTGTTTCACGTTGCCACTCCCAGCTGGTCCAGTCTCAGAGTCGCCCACCACTGGCACCAAGAGGTACTGCAACTCATCAGCATTTTATGAGACAATGGAGAAGTGAAAAGTAATGTCAGTTTGAGAAAATCAAGTGTTATATTTTTAGAAAGGAAGTGTTCTGAAAAATTTGAGCAGAGATGATGTAGAATAGTTTTGCCTGTGGACTTGAAACTTCCATTGCATGGATCTGACTAACGGGAAATATTTTGCTACTGCTCTAAGTTTATCACTGTTTTATCAAGACTGAGCTAGTAAAGGAGATGTCCTTTAGTGTGCCCCAATCTTTAAAGGTTCTGAGACTCTTTAATCTAAAGATTAAAGGCTCTTTGCCACATTAATCTTTGTGCCCAGTCAATGCAACAAAATCACTCATAATACTGTGTCTATACAAATATTCTACCGAGTCTAAATATAGCATTTTCTGAAAAGGTAGGGACATGAGATGACCAACAGGTCTAGAGAGGACTAGGTATTTTTTTTCTTGTTGAAAAAGTGCTGGTAAATAAAGTCAGGTAATAAGATCAGCTATTCCTTACAGCCACATGTGTCGAACACCACACATTTCTATCCCGTCCAAAGAAAATTAAGTTTTTAAGATCCCTTTTTAAACACTCACTTCTGATTCCATAATTTCTTTTACAGCATAGGATGTAGCTTCATGTCATGCTTAATTAAGAACACCTGAGACAGGATTCAGAAATGGAGATAAAGAAATGTCATGTGGCCTAATGTTCACACTCCTCCCAGCCGAGGAGTGCTTCTTTAACAGCAAAATTTTAAAAGGGATTTAGATTTTTTAAAAAATTTAAAATTTTACATATTTGGTACCTCCCCTCCTTCTATAAGTAGATTTTTTTAGATAAAAAACCATGTAACATCATTTGGATTAGAATTATCAGAAGTTGTTTATAAATTTAATCTATTGTAAAAAATTAAGCAGGGGCAAACATTTAAGTGTTGCTGTTGAAAAGCTGTCTTTCTCAGCCTTAGTTTCTAGAGGAAACAAAACAAGACCTAAAACAACAAGGAATAAAGCTGGTCTGAAATATTGTTTTGAAGTTTACCAGTTCCAAACTCTGAAACCAAAGAAAGAAAATGAGTCAGTGGCATAGATGGACAGTGTGGATTGTTTAATCTACACTGAAATGAAGATGGAAAAGACAGTGGGTACACTGGAGGCTGGGTTTGGAAATCAAAATGATTTTGACAAATAAACTGATTAGGGTAACAGAAAGAGCAAAGGCAAGGTAAGCAATTGTCATCACTAATAAAAAACAAGGAAAGGTTTTGACGCAGCAGACCTTCAGAAAGAAAATTGAAGATCACTAAATACAAGATAAACTTCAAGATACACTACAAGATAAAACCAGTTAAAACCCCAAAAATCAGTGCTGTCATGAGGGAAACTATACCAAGCTGTGTACAGGCAGGAATAGTGGAAGGAGAAAAATACAGGCAGTTGAGCAGCTGTCCATGGGGCAGTTGTCCCCATACACACTGTTTTTACGGACACAGATGTGAATGCGCAGCACAAAGTTGTTGGCCACACAGCCAGGAGCCCTGTCAACCTCGAGAAGGGTCTGTGCACAACTGCAGTCTCCTCTAAGCTAAGCAATCTCTAAAAGGTTCGCCTTTTATTTACTCAGCCACTTTGCAGTTTTCCAGTTTTTCATTTGCATGTGGTATTGCCTTCACTTTCCTCAGTTGCTCATTTATCAGTTCTCATAAAGTTGGTGCTTTTTAGTTTCCTGTATCCGCTTTCCACAACCTTCCTTATCTCTTCCAATTCTGTTTACATTAGCTTCTTCCCGCTAATGGAAGAAGCTCAGCCACTGGTTATTCCTTTTTGCTGTTGCCCATGGCAACAACAGGATGCTTGGGATATAACAGAGCATTAATCTCTCTGTTCAAAGCAGCTCTGTTAAGGTTCAGCTGGAGTCTCTCCTAGGTCTGAGTATTGCCCTTAGGAAAGATGCAAGTAATTCAAGAGTCTGGAAAATTTATTATGATCAAATATAACCAGTAAGGAAAGACCAGAGGGTCTTGTATTCTATGGCCCAAAGAGGACTCATAGGGCACATGATGATAATCTGAAACTAAATAAATGGTAGCTATATACCCACACGTTTTGCTACCTCCACAAAATGGGGATGGTAGAAGTTAATGAGCTTAAACCCAGGCAAGAGAAATTTTAGCTATGAATGCATTATGTTCTAATGGGAATAGAAGTACTGGGAGAGGCACTACCAAAAGAGACAGAAGCAGTCCTGGACAGGTATTGTTGCAAAAATCATTAAGGATGAGACAATCTCTCAAGAATCCTTCCACTTCTGCTTACTATGATTCTGCAACTACTGTTCTCTCCTTATTCAATTTCCTTCAGGAATAATAACATATATTCTAATACCTTAAAAGCTTTGGAAGACTGTTTTTAAACATGACATTTATGAAGATCAAAGACAAGTTTATTTCTTGTGGTCACTGTGACACATCTTCACAAGGGAAGCACCCACCCTCAATGAGCCTTTCTTGTAGGAAAGGAGGATGGGTGATGTTTTGTACACATGACCATGAAAAAGCATAAAAATATGTATGCGTGCTTCAGTTAAACCTTCATTTAAGCAGAGAGAATGACGTTGGCCTGAAGCCATCTGGATCAAACAGAGACAGGAATGACACCTAGTGCTCAAGATTTTGTACAGAACTTCTTGGCAGGGACAAGGAGCAGCAGTCTTGAGTAGGGAAGATGCCGAGATACTGAGAAGGGGACAGGAGCAGGACAAAGAGCAAACAGCAGTTTAGCAACACAGCTGGGACAGACACAGTGGAAAAAGCAGAGAAGAAGGTACTAAACGTGAGGGATGGAGAACAGAAAAATAGGCGTATCCAAGTCCATGTCCCTGCCTGGTACTGGACAGGTCCTTCTCAGATAGTTCCAGCTGCGCAGTTCCAGCTCCTCCAGGAGGAGCTTTGACAGATGCAAATGAGTCTATATGGACCTCTCAGCAGAACACCAGCTTGGATCCCAGAACCTGATGTGGTGCTGCTCCTGGGCTGCAAAGCCATGCAGCTAGACCTGGAACTGGTTCATACAGAGCTTGTGTACCAGGCTGGACAGCATGCACCCTGAATTTCACTATTTCTTTACAGACAAAATATGTCGGTGAAATTCCAAGGTAGAGTATCTTGTTCATTCCACGATCATATTCTTCCTCACTTTCTCCAGAAAGCAAAGCATCCTAATATAGAATCAGTTGCTCAGCTTGGTCCAGGAGCAGCAGTTGCTGCAGTAGACTAAGAGTTCAGACTGAGCTCTGAGTATTACAAGCAGGATACAACTTACCTTGCAAGTGCCTCATGAGTTTATTGGTGGTGTGAGGAGTCTGGCTACTGTTTCAAAACAACTTTATAAACGAGCCTATAGTAATCTCTTTGAAGGAAGGAAGGCTGTTACAATCTGCAGAAACACCACCCTAAGGTCTATTACCTAAATTCTGACAGCGAGTAGAAAAAATAGCAATTTATTGAATGTCGCCACTTTCAGAAGTTGATTAAGGCATGGACTCCAGACACGAGGCAGATGTAACTAAAGGCTGTCTCAGACTGTGTACACAAGATAGCCTTAATTCTGGTATTTCTTGACACTCAGAAATTTGCAGCCTCCGTAGTACAGAGACAGGGCTAACTCAAGGCATCCATCAAGGACCACAAGCTGCTGGGGGAAACAAAACTACCTTACTTTTTTGGCCTTTGCTGCAGGCCAGGAAAGCCAAATACTCCATGTCCTGCTGCTGGCTGGCAGTGCCTACCCAGGTCAAAGCACCCACCAGCCCCTTTCCTTGGCAGCAGGGGAACAGCAAGCCTGGCCTGACAAACGGTCAAAACCCAGTCACATTCCGTATCAGGGCAGAGCAATACTTGAAATGTGTTGAGACTGAGGAGAGTAAACTCTTCGGCCTTCACTACACCCAAGCTGCAGAAGCACCAGCCTACAACTGCTGCCATGACTCAGGGCTTATCTGTGCAGCTGCTTGTGCAGTCTTTCCCCCACCCCCACCAATTAACAGGGGATTTAACTGTTCAGACTTGTTTGAAAAGGTGAAGTGTCTCCTAGAAGTCCCTGGTGAAAAGTCTCCTAGAAGAGTCAGGGAATGGAAGAGAGAGAGAGTTTTTAAAGGGGCAAGGAGAAAGGGTAGAGCGAGGAAACTCAGAGCAAAGAGGAAAGCTGAACAAAGAGAGATTAAGCTTGGGCAGGGGCACAGGAAGAGAGAGAGAAAAACACAGCTACTGAGTTATGAAATAAAAGTTAGTCTCAATAAATACACATATTCAGCAGCCTCCTCTGAATCAGTTAACTCATTAACTCAGCCAAAGGAACAGCTCTGGGCTTCTTTATGCCACACTGCTTGAATGGTACACCTCTGCCACTTGGATGCAGTACACACTGCACCTCAGAACCTGCTCCGTGGATTGTGCCTGACAGACCTGGTTGTAAATAGAGCAAGACTTAGTCAGGTTTGGGGGGTTTTGAGGTGTTATTTTAGATCACACAAAGAGCATGGAAGCTGTTGCTGTTTCATCAACTTTGGGCGACTTTATAGGATCCCTTAATAATTAAACCAGAAAAAACCCCAACATCTGTACTAACTTATTCTGGCTATAAACGTCTTATTATCTTCATTTCTCAATCTGTAATAAGATTCCTCATGAATGGATGAAAATAAGCTAGGAACTACTAGATCTACTTCCAGTAACTAATCTACCCTTGCACTTGAAATCTACTTGTAAGGAAACAATAAATATTTTTAAAAAGAGACAGGGTTAGGTTTCTCTGTATGGGGCTTATATAAAATAACCAAATGGATTTTGCTTTTCCAGCACCGTGGTTTTCTATATGTGTTCTACTCCTTCTAATGCAGCTGAAGTGAAAACATGTCACAATCTACTGCTTGTATTGATTTTGTTGAAATAAATGCAACAATAAAATGTAATTTCATATGCCCCTGGAGCTAATGAGGAAAAATAATCTAAATGGTGTATTACAAAGACCACTGTGCTACACTGAGCTGTATTGAATTGTGGAGGTGCATTTTTGGTTCAATGAGTTTAATGTTGTGTTACTTATATATTTGTTGTATGTATGATGGTTTGTTCCATGTACCCCCTGTGTTTTTCCCTACTTGGTTTTACCCTGTTAGTGGTATCTGTCCATCATATGTTACATAACCCCCTGGTCCTGTCCATCACTCGGGAGCCTCTCCCTGAGTCTGGAAGATTCTAGGGAAGCTGCTGAATGATTCAGCAGGATCCAGGCTGCCCTCTCCCACTTCCCACTGTGTGGTTGTTATATATGTCTGTTACGTTGTGAGCCACACACCTCTTTTACCCTATTGGTCCCTGGCTGAATCCTCCCCTGTGTTCCACCTCTCTTTAAAAGTTGCTGTTCTGGGGCAATTTTTGTCTCTCCTGAGGCAGACACCCCAACATGAGGACCCCATGCAGGAGTTCCAATAAACTCGCTGTGGCTGAACCTCTCTGGACAGTCCGTCCATCCTTTCTTCCTCCTGCCTTTGTCTTGCTCGTGCTCCTGATTAGCCAAGACCCACAGTATTGCAGTTGTGCTGGGGCTGGCCAAGCTTGGCAATACAGGCACCGGCGCATTGAATGTATCATCTTTTCTTTTTCAGTAATACGTAATTTCAAAAGGAGTCTGAAGATTTTCATGCTGAGGAAGCGTCAATACAGTTCAACGGGGAATCCATGTATCTATATGCCTGTAGTGTGTGTAAAAATATTAGCATAATGAATTTTCTATTGTGATTTGCTCAGAGAATCAGCTGCACATGAAATACCTGAATTATTTACATATTCTCGCCTCTATGTGTTTCAATGCAACGAAATTTTGGCACTCTTTTAAGTAGTGCATAAAATAGAAATTTTGAATGCTGATTTTTGTGGAAAGGGTTACATACCACAGTGAAGTCAGACTTACAAGGGAAACACAGAGAGCTCACTGTAATTGAAAGCATTTGCTGCTTACCTTTGAAGTATTTCACGTGGTAAAGGAATTTAGACCTTCAAAAAATCAAAACAGAAATTCTGGCTTCCTTAGTGACTGGTTCCTTACTTACCCTGGTCTCTGATTTTTCTCTGTACTCCAGAGGGTGATATGTTCTACCACCCTAGAACTTAATACTTTTCTCTTTAGCTCCTAACAATCTGACTTTTGCTCCATGATGAATCAAGACCACTTTGAATAAACTAAAAACTGAACATAATAATCACTGCCATGTCCTCAACCTCCTTCAGAAATGTGTGCTTATAACCTGTTTTATGCCCTGTCTTGTTTGTGTTTGAGATACTGTTTTATTCATGTTTTTGGGTAACCAACTAGGTTCCCTATTTTGATTACAGATGCATTTAATACTTTATTGGTCTGTGATTTTCACACAAGGGCTGTAACTGATTGCATACAAAGTCTCATAACTCATCTTTCCAGGCACTTCAAGAGTTGACATAAAGTCCTTTTTTCCATGTTCTCTTGGCTGAACTGAGAATACTCTTGGGAAGATGGAATCAGGAGTGGTGTCCCCTCTGGTTTTCCCAGGGGTGCTGCTAAGCCTTTTACAGAAATGCACAAAGGTAGCATAAAACTACATCCTGAACACACCTACCTGGCTGTTTCTTGCATATATATTCTCTTCGAAACTAAGTGTGTGTGCGTGTATTTATATTTGTGTGAACCTGAAGAAGAGAATCAGAAGAAAGTTGTGAAAAAAGAGAGCAGAAACTTGAGGGTGTCCTTTTACTGTAATTAGGATCTTATTCTTCCCACTTTTAAAACTATGGTGCCTGTATTATTTTTTTTAAATTCTTTTCTCTATGAATCAATAATGTAGTTTCAGACAGATTAAAAAAATCTGAGCTCACGATGTTCGTCCAGGCAAGGCATTGTTTGGAATCCAGGCTTTCTGTTCTTGGCCATGCCAAGACGCATAGGTGTAGGGATAAAATATGTACACTTGTTATGCATGTGTATGTAGAATGTAGCTTAGTAGCTCGCATCTCCACAGACTCCTACTTTTCCCCACTATTTTCATTATTTATTTTATCTCATTGGAATATATCTGGATTATCTGATATTTCACTTAATCTACAATTCCTGCTTTTCACAGCACCATAGAGAGAGAAATGCCCTTCAGCCAGGTAACTTCTGTTTCAAGATTCCCTTGAGGCATCAATATCATTATTTGACCATTCACTGAATAAAAAATCAAGGTCTGGCACATAATGGCTTCCCTTAACTTATTCCTAATGAGGTGAAGGCAATCCTGGTAGAATGTCAGTGAAATTTATGGCTCATGCTTTCAATGCCATCTAGTGGTGCGTGCCTTGTGCTGAAGGGGAAGAGAGAAGCTTCTCATGCTCCTGTCCCTGAGCTTAGAGAGCATCTCTTAAGCACGTCACTCATGGGAGCCTAGCACATGGAATGGGAGCTGAAAATACAGCTAAGGCCAACCCAGTTTTCAGTCAAATGTGGGGGAGCTGTGTTTGGGTCAAGCACCAATGCAGACAATTTGTTTAGCTTAAGTTGGGAATGAGCCCCTGTTTTCTTCATAGCTTTGCCAGCATCTTGAGCTGTCTCTGTAATGTGTCCTCGTAATGCCTGCAGGCCTTGATATCACCAGGGCTTTCTTTTTAAATCCTCAAGGACAAATGGAGAAAAAGAATCCCTATATTGTGACCTGACTCGTTTGTGTCCTCTTCAGTGTGTTGAAGGAAAGTGCCTTAGATGTGAAAAGGGAATAAAAAGGATTCCAGTTCTTCCTGACTCTTCTTCCAGATTCATATTAAAGGCATTGCCAGTTGAAAGCCAGCTGGTTGGGCTCAAGTCAGTTCTAGTTCCAGTATACTGCTAAAGGGGGTGATGTCCAGTTCCTGAAGTCCTCCAAAGGTCAGTCTCTCGTGTCCCAGAGTGCGTAGTGCAGCCTACAACAGCCCATACAGCAATACAGGAGAGACCCTGAATCCTAGCATGACTTTGAATGACTGGATGTTAGGGAGAGTCACAAAAAGCTTGCAAGTGGCTGGAAACAACAAAGGAAGAAGTGAACTCTGTCTTCAAGAGCGCCCCAACGGCTCTGCGCAGGCCCTCCACTGCAACGCTCAGGAGAGGAAAGCTGGAGCAGCAGCAGCCCACAGCCTGTGTGCAGGATCTGCCAGACACAGCAAAATACATCAGCAGTGAGATCCTGAGCAAGGCTGCTGTTGCAATCCCGGGACTCAAGCAGACGGAAGAGCAGGAGCATAGCAGAGATGCAACTCTGGCCGGAAGAGCCGGAGCAGCAGGGGCAGGGAGGCCGGCACGTGGCCTGCACAGCCCCACAGCTGATGGCCTGGCTCTCCCGGACACAGCCCCATGCAGGAGAGACGAGCTCCTAAGCAAAGCTGTAATTGTGATCCGGGGGTCTCAGGCGCACACGGATGAACGGGAGGGCCCGGAACAAGGCACTGCTGAGGGGAGGAGGGTAACGGCCCCAGCAGAAGGGACAGAGAGTCCCGGACATGCCGTGCACAGTCAAACAGCTGATGCTCCGGCATTCCTGGACTACAACACCTGCGTCCAGACTGAGGTGGTCAAGGATGCTGTGCTTGTGGTCCAGAAACCGTCTGAATATCCAGAGGAGCAGCAGGAGCCGGTATTGAGCACAGAGGTATCAAGAGGAGCAGAAGGACTTGCAGACGGTGCCCAAAGCCTTCCTGCACCTGCAGTCAGCAACACGATGGCTCGGCTGAGATGGCTGAGGCTTTACGCACGAGCACTGGAGGTCTGGAGAGTGCTGCAGGCTCTGCGCTCGGCCTCTGCTGCCACCTGTGATGCAGGAGAGGAGAAGCAGCAGCTGGCAGTTGATGCCAGGGACAGGTTGGACACAGCCGAGTGCATCAGGAGAGATGTGCAGGCGCTTCTCTTGAGATGCATGCATCTGTCCAGCAGAGCGTGAAACAGCAGCATGTGGAACACAGTGGGGATGTGTCAGCAGCAGCAACACCCACTGCAGCAGGGGCAGAGAAGCCAGCACACGAGAGACACAGACCCAGAACTGAGGCTTCGGCATTCCTGGACTACAACGCCTACGTNAATGGCTACCTCCAGACTGAGGTGGTCAAGAAGGCCATGCCTGTGGTCCAGAAACCCACTGAATATCCAGAGGAGCAGTAGGAGCAGGAACTAGGCACAGAGGACTCAACAGCAGCAGGAGGATCTGGAGGCACTGGAGTCCGGAAGTCCCCCGTCAGTCAACTTCCACCTCTGATTCAGATACTAGCTGGAGCGACTGGATGGAGAACTGGTCTACCTCTAAATCAGATTCCCACCAGAAGTCATGTCCCCGCTGTACGACCTCCTAAAGGGAAAGCATCCATGGGAACAAAAGGTATTGACTCCAGAAGCATCAGGCTCACTTGACTTCATAGAACAGCAGATGTCCCCAAGTACACTTGCCAGGTGGAATCCAGCTGTACCACTAGACCTGTACATGCACTTTACGGAAGGGAGGGGGGAGTAGGAACACTAGCTCAAGGGACCTCCCGACAAGGCGAAGCCCATACAGTGGGTAGTCATGGGAAAACCCTCACGTACATTTTCTCCAGGTGTGGGATGCCTTGGCAACCTTATTATGAGGGGTAGGAAGTTTGCCCTAAACCACTTGGGCATTGAACCTGCAAAAACATTTTTACCTTTCCACAAACAGCTTCCTGTTCTATCAACATCAATGTCAGAGCACTGGCCCTAGCCCTCGTCAGTTTTGCCAGAGAAATCAGATATGCCACCAAATCCCCATGGGGTTAACAGCAGTGGACATGGACCTTCCACCAAANACATTTTCTCCAGGTGTGGGATGCCTTGGCAACCTTATTATGAGGGGTAGGAAGTTTGCCCTAAACCACTTGGGCATTGAACCTGCAAAAACATTTTTACCTTTCCACAAACAGCTTCCTGTTCTATCAACATCAATGTCAGAGCACTGGCCCTAGCCCTCGTCAGTTTTGCCAGAGAAATCAGATATGCCACCAAATCCCCATGGGGTTAACAGCAGTGGACATGGACCTTCCACCAAAGGTCATGGACCAACCCCTTCCAAGGCCAACAGTCTTCACAAACACGTCCTCAACTACCTCTACAGCAGCAGTATGGCAGTCAGGAGAGCAATGGCGCTGTGTCAAGATGACAGATCAGACGCTCTCGGTCCAACAGCTGGAAGCATCGGCCCTTGTACTAGCCTGTGGACTGTTTACTGAAGAGCACCTTAACATTGTGACTGACTCCATGTTTGTTGCAAAGCTCTGCTTGGCCATGGCAAGGACTGGAGTGGTGATGTCCACGACAGCTGTGATGATAGAAGAAGCACTCCTCTCTTGAAAGGGCACCTGTGGCGGTGCATCGATGAGTCCTGATTGTTCTACATTTGTTGGGCATGTTTTATGATATAGATTGTTATTTGGTTCATTCCTTGTATTCCCCTCCTGTTTTCCCTTTGGTTCATCCCCAAGTTGTTTACTCCAAAGTCTTTGTATGTCAATCATTTATTATATAACCACCTGGTCCTGCCAGTCACTCTGAGGCCTCACCCCACGCCTGGAAAGTTCCAGGAGAGGCTACAGGTGATTGGTCAGGATCAGGGGTTCCCCCTCCCCATTTCACCTGTTTGGTTGTTGTAGTTGATTGCCACTCTCTGAGCCACTCCCTGATCCTTCCCTATTGGTCCCCTGCTCTGCTCTCCCCTGAGATCCTCCCCTCCTTAAAAGCTACTGCACACAGGTGCTCGGGGTCTCTCTCAAGGCACGGCCCTGGGTGCTAATAAACCCCAGTTGTTTCACCTCAGAGAGTCCCATCTCCTTTCTTCCTGCACCGTTGCGTTGCTCCTGCTCCTCGAGCTACAAGACCCCAGGTGTTGCAGTGGTGCCAGGGCTGGCTGGAGCTAGCAGCACGAAGGCAACCACCACAGGCACCATGTCACTCATCCATGTCAATAGCCATAACCCCATCAAAGGATTGGGTTACCAGACTGGCAATGATAAAGCAGATGCCACAGCAAAAGGATTGTGGACACTCAGGGAAGCTCAACTGTGGGAACCAGGCCTCTGAAGATGCTACAGAAAGGGTGACGCGTCCAGCACTTCCCTGGAGGACATCAGCTCCCTAAGAAAGTTAGCCAGTCCCCGTTACCCTAGTTGAATACTTCTTGGTATGTTAACTGTCTTGTTTATGATTGGACATTGCTTTGTACCCCAGTTCTGTCCCCTGATTGGCCTGTTTTGAATCCCTTCCTTGATTGGTTGGTTTCAGGTCCTTCCCTGATTCGTCCAAGTTTCAATCCCTTAATTTATTAAGGTATCCTCTGATTGGTTCCTTTCCTCAACCCTTAATCCCATTGGCCGCCCGTTTTTGTGAGTGTGTAAAACCCCGCTGACTGAGCACCTCAGGGTCTTCGAGTCGTTGGCAGAGATGGAATAAAGAAGATTCTTGGAGATCATCTTTGGCTCCCGAGTGATTCTTCTGCATCACCTGAGATCACCTCCACCAGGGAGAGCCACTTCGGCCTAAACGCCCGGTTAGAGCTGACGGGCTTTTCCCTCACAATTAGGCTGAAATCACTGCATCGGGGTGCCTGCGCCACCTGGACTGAGGCTACCTCTTTAGAGGCAACTCACTAGGGAAGGCCGTTGCCCCCAGAAGAGCTAGCCAGTGGCCTCAGCGGGGTGGTGACACTCAACAGCTACACGACACGCTCCACATCGGAGCCAAGGCAATAGCAAAACAATGTAGAGTCCCCATTTCTGATGCAAGGCACATTGTAGCTACTTGCCCTCACTGCCAGAAAATGCCACTGTGGTACAGTGGAGTCAACCCCAGAGGCCTCAAACCATCTGAGATATGGCAGACGGACTTCACACTGTGTCAACTGCTCGAGCCCAGAGCCTGGTTGGCAGTCACCGTGGATACCCATAGTAGAATGATTGTGGCCACACAGCACCCAAGACCAATTCCAAGGCAACCATCCAGCATTGGTTGACTACCATGGCGTGGCTAGGCCTTCCAACCCCGATCAAAACTGATAATGGCCCAAACTTTGTCTCCAAGTCGGTCCAAGTGTTCGCCTTTAAGTGAACATCACATTAGTGCAGGGTATCCCATATACAGGACAAGCCATAGTCGAGCGGGCTAATCAAACTCTAAAAACCAAATTAGAGGTGTTGGCTAAAGCAGAGGGCTTTACAAATGCTGTCCCTCCAGGAGATCAGGCATGGTTGCTAGCCACAGCAATGCTAGCATTGAATCCGTTTCCCAGGGGAGATGAAACAAAAAGCCTGGCTCAAAAGCACTGGGCAGTTCAAGCAATGGAGGAAGGTCCCCCGGTCACAATTAAAAATGAGATAGGAGAGTGGGAGCAGGGGTGGCAACTGGTCTTAGCTGGGCGAGGGTATGCTGCTGTTAAAAAAGAAGGCAATATTAAGCGGTGTCCACTTAAATCCATTAAACCAGAGTTAAGAGATAAATCTAATGAGAACTGTGAGTTTCTCTCTACAGGACAGGATTTGTGGATGTCTTCTTAGCCTGTGTGTCCCAGTTAAAGAGAAGAACAACAGACCAGCTGACACCTTGAAGACATCGGAAGCCATCACGCTGGTAAAAACTGAGCAGTATCGATGCCTCTATGCCATTTTGCTTCTAGGGCTAGTTGTCATAACCCAGGCCGAACCAGAGCCATACCCCTACCAACCTTTTCAATGGCTCATTCGAAATCCAGCCACAGGTAAAGGGATCAGAGGTAACGCCTTGGCAGGTGCACCCGTCTGGTATATAGGACTTGTAGACCTTCACCCACATCTGAAGCCCATCGGACCCGGAGGTATGCCACTGGTATGAACACACTGGTGCCCGAGTTCAAATCCTGGAAAGAGTTATTGTCACTATCCAGGATACTGGTTTTGTAGATATTGGGGATGCAAGACCATTGTAACATCCAATAAGTGGAAGCCAGTCAAAACCGATGACTTATCTAAAAGTAACATGGGCTACAACTGGGGGCGCAGATTGCCAACATCCCAAATTTGCAGCAGATGGGACATGGTACGACAAAACCACTTGCGCTCAATTGAAAATAACAGTTTTGCGGCCAGATGACATGAGCTGGGCAGTAGGGAAAATGTGGTCCGTGTTCATGCACAAATTGGGCCAAGACCCAGGAGTTGTAATACAAATAATCCGGTTTCTAGCCTAAGAGTCTAACCCGGTAGGACACAACCGTGCCCTGACGAGTGAAGTGACAAGGCAAAAGCCCAGTTCTACTTTTGCCCCTACCCTGTCAAATCCCCTACTGACCCATCAGGTTGTACAGGAGGCGGCCCCTTATGCACTCTTCTATCGCATGTTAGGTAGAACATTAAACCAGTCCAACCCAAACCTCACAGAACACTGCTGGCTGTGTTACGACACCAAACTCCATTCTATGAGGGCACTGCCATCAATGCCTCCCTGACATACTCGAATGATCCCAATCCTATTGAGTGTAAATGGAACGCCTCCAGGACAGGTATTACCCTAGCTCACATCACCGGGCAGGGTACGTGTGTTGACAACGCAGCCTCAGAAGAACAGAGCAAAAGCATCTGTTCCACAGTTGGGAAAGGTCACAGGTGGGCTATCCCAGCGAAGCCCGTAACATGGGCTTGTTACTGTACCGGAGTCACTCCTTGTTTACCCACCTCTGGCTTCAGCAACATAAACGATTTCTGTGTTCAGGTTGTGATTGTTCCTAGAGTCCTGTATCATTCTGATGAGGAGCTGAGTCTCCACATGGAAAAGCTTGACTGACTTCAAAAGAGAGAGCTGATAACAGGAGCGACCATAACTGTGCTGCTCGGCCTCGGAGCAACAGGTACCACCACAGGTATTTCTGCCCTTGCAACCCAACAATGAGGACTGACACAGCTGCAGATGACCATAGATGAGGATGTGCAGAAAATTGAAAGGTCAATCTCCTTTTTAGAAAAATCACTGTCCTCACTCTCAGAAGTTGTTTTGCAGAACAGGCGAGGACTAGACCTCTTGCTCATGCAACAAGGAGGTCTTTGTGCAGCTCTAAAAGAAGAATGCTGCTTTTATGCGGACCATACCAGAGTGGTCAGAGACTCTATGGCAGAACTAAGAGAAAGACTGGCCCAGAGAAAAAGAGACAGAGAAGCCCAACAAGGATGGTTCGGTCATGGTTCAATCAGTCCCAATGGCTAACTACCCTGATAGGCACCCTAATTGGACCAGTTGTGATGATTTGACTAATCCTGATTTTTAGACCTTGTGTTCTAAACAAGCTTGTTTCATTTGTTAAAAGTTGTTTAGAAAAAGCTGATGTTATGCTGGTGGAACACCAGCAGCCTTTCTAATCCACAGTTTTCTAACAGTTGTTTGTTTCGCAGTTTAACACCAAGTTTTGTTCTTGTTAACACACAGTTGTCATAAGAGAGGGGAGAAATGTGGTAGACAGGGACGCGCTTGGAAGATTTTGGGCTATTACGGTCAGATAGGACCGCCCTTCTCCCACAGTTACTGCTGTCAGTTATGCTATGTTGACCAATAGTTAAGCCGGTTATGTATGAAGAAGGATATGACGACATATGTGCGGGATATATAATATCATGCAATCCGTGAGTAAATGCCATTTGCCGTCCACCATATTGGTGTTTGCGAGGTCTTGGGCCGAGCGGCTTGAGGTACCGCCGTGCTGTGCTTGAACCAGGTCGCCACGCCTCGATCCCCCGAGGCAACAGAAAACATGAACACCACAAGTCCAGTATTTTAAAAGAACTGAGATGGGTTCTTTCATTAATAAATACCATAACTTTATTGTTCTTGACTTATGTTGAGGTGGTTGTTTTTTGCTTGTTTGCTTGTTTGTTTGTTTGGTGGTGTGTGTTTCTTTTTCCTCCTACTCCCCAACAGATTTCCTGTGTTTAGGCCACCTCTGTAAGAACCCCATCCTGCCTGTTTCACTAACTGTGAACTTGGACACCAAGTTGAGAAACAATTTCAACCTACAGAACATTCCATCTGGAAACACTGCATTAAATAGGCATTGAATAGGAAGATAAGTAAATAATGCATTAAACCTGTTACATTTCTTTGAGGTTGGAGAAGGAACCTTAACCAAAGAGATTACAGATTCCAAGTCTAATTAGCATAAAAATTCAGAGTTTGAAGAAACAGAAAAAACAGATTTGCACTGATGGAGAAAAAAAATTCTAAGCCCATCAGATTTTAAATATCGAAATCCAAGACGGTCAGTTTTCATTGTATTATTGTGGGTTTATGCTTATTTAGACAAAACAGAATTGAATTTATAGCTGAACTGTTTGAATGAAATTGAAACTTTAGGTTTTTTTTTTTTCCAAGTCCAAACATTTAAAATGAAGTAGCAAGATTAAAAGGCACTAGCAAACTTAAATGTAAGAATTTCAGGTTTTAAGTTTTGTATGTAATCAAACTTGCTAATTTAAATCGTAAGTCCTTTGTTCAAAGTCATGGTTTTATCACTGCATAATAGAATTCACTATGGGTATTAAAGCAAAGGCTGTTTTGAGTATACTCATTCTTCCCAACTCCTTCCCATAGTTAGTATATCTTAATAACCTTAGTTAGACCTATGGAAGCCTTGCACTTCGAAATGATCTCTGAAGTCCTTAAGCCTGGATGCGACTGGCAGTACTTTCCTTCTAAACTGCATTTTTACATCTCATGGTGCAGGGGGGAATTCGTAGAAACGGCAAGGCAACTCAAGTAAACTTCATTACTTTTAGAAGTCAGTACCTTAATTAAAACAGCAAAACAAAGACTTTTCAAAGAAACATATAGGTATCATGGCTTGCTTTTAGGACTGTGTTAGAAAGATTTAGAGGTGTTATTTTTCATATCAATCTAGTTTGGCTAAGAATCACCTTTTAGTATGGAATCTCCTATGCTGGACAATGATATGGTTTCCTTTGAGGAAGCTCATGTATTTTGAAGGAAGTGTCTCTTCATCAAGAAGAGACATCTCTGAACGCTTTTGTTCTGGTGTTTGTGGGGCAGTCACTGCTCAGGAATGCTGAGTAAAAGCGAGCACATACTGTGGTGGTTAACGTGTTAAGTAATAGAGACAGAGGTTTTTCTCGACTAGATAAAATCCAAGTAGATTCTAGGTGGACAAAGAGATACGGGAAAATATTTTATCTTTTGTCCTTCTTTGTGGGACACAAAGTGAAAGCACCCGCTAAAAGTAACCTGTTGAATTACGCTGACAACTGTGTCATCAGAAAATTTTCCAATTAAGACGAAGTTAATTACTAACAGACTCCTGGAATTTAGGATTCTCAAGACCTCTTTTGCAAGCTCCAAGAATGTGGTCTCTCCCTCTCGTTACAAAGAGTAATCCGGATTGGGAAACCGACTAATTTTCAAATAAGAATGCTTCAACACTGTTTCGATTTTGTCGTGAACTGTTGGTTAGAAATCTATTTCTACCGACGTTCGCGGCCGGTGGTAGCCGAGCTGCACAGCTCCTGGCAGCGAGGG
>VWZU01007459.1:14753-25786 GCA_013397095.1 Sterrhoptilus dennistouni
CCAGTGTCCCTGGTATCCCCAGTGTCCCCAGTGTCCCCGCTGTCCCCACTGTCCCCAGTATCCCCGGTGTCCCCAGTGTTCTCGTTGTCCCCGATGTCCTCATTGTCCCCAGTGTCTCGGTGTCCCCACTGTCCCCAGAGTCCCCATTGTCCCCAGTGTCTCGGTGTCCCCACTGTCCCCAGAGTCCCTGTTGTCCCCATTGTCACCTGTGTCTCCACTGTCCCCAGTGTCCCTGATGTTCCCGATGTCCCTGGTGTCCCCAGTGTCCTCAGTGTCTCCAGTGTCCCTGGTGTCCCCACTGTACCCAATGTCCCCAGTGTCCTCACTGTCCTCAGGGTCCCCAGTGTCCCTACGGTCCCTGAGCGNTGTACCCAATGTCCCCAGTGTCCTCACTGTCCTCAGTGTCCCCAGTGTCCCTACTGTCTCTGATGTCCCCAGTGTCCCCCATGTCCCAGTGTCCCCAGTGTCCCCACTGTCCCCAGTGTCCCACTGTCCCCAGTGTCCTGGTGTCCCCCATGTCCCCTCTGTCCTCAGTGTCCCACTGTCCCTGGTGTCCCTGGTGTCCCCACTGTACCCAATGTCCCCAGTGTCCTCGTTGTCCCCAGTGTTTCCAGTGTCCCCCATGTCCCCAGTGTCCCCAGGGTCCCCAGTGTCCCCCTGGGCTGGCAGCCAGCTGTGTCCCAGGGCTGAGTGCAGAGCAGGGACACCGAGGTGTCCCATCCCTTTGTGTTTTTCACCCCAAACAGACACAACTGGGGGTGACTCTAAAGCCTCTTGTGGCTCCAGCGGTGACACTGAAGTGTCCCAGCCCCAGCCTGGGGGTTTGAGACACTCTGAGGAGCAAAGGCCAGGCAGGGCCAGCTGCATTCCCTGTCTGGGAATGTCCCCAGTGTCACTGCCCCCCATGTGTCCCCATGTGTCCCCTCTGCTCTGTGCTGGGCCCTCACCCCAACCAGATGGCCCTGAC
Source organism: Sterrhoptilus dennistouni (assembly GCA_013397095.1). Lineage (NCBI taxonomy): Eukaryota > Metazoa > Chordata > Aves > Passeriformes > Zosteropidae > Sterrhoptilus > Sterrhoptilus dennistouni. Next base: position 15,721 of record VWZU01007459.1, read on the forward strand.
CAGGAGAACATTTTAATTCCAGTTTCCCACTTGATCCAAAGGTCCCCATCCCACCTGGACATTGGTTATCCTTGGCTTACACCACCCTGGGGAGTAAATCCAGAATTAAATAACTCAGTGCTGCTGGCTGATCTCTCCAAGCCCTATTTAGAAACACCAGGGACCAATAAATTTTTAATTTTAAAAATCATTTCAATTAGCATCTTAAAATAAATGTCTTAACATCAGCCTGTCACCTGCATTTACAATGCCTTTTTCCCATCCCTAAGCTCTCAACCTGGGATCCCCAGGGAGTGTCCCAGGGGTGTCCAGGCACATCCTGGAGAGGTCCCTGCTGCATCCAGACCTCCATCCTGCCCCTGGATGTGACTGTCACAGCCAGAGCTGCTCCTTAGTGCTGGAAATTCAGAGAGCTCTGCTGGGTTTGGAAGGAAAAACACGGCAGGAGCTGCACAGCCTCTGCAAAACCAACTGTTCTCTCCTGACAGAACAGGGGTTTAGCAATGCCTGGCACCCTGATGGCCTTTTCCTTCCCAAAATAATCCCAAAAATGAGAGCTGTCATCCCACATCAGAGGGGTTTGTGCAAGCCTGAGCCCGGATTTCAGGGTGCAGCAGACACGGGGTGCCCAGGGGACATTCCCAATCTGCTTCCCAGCACTGCCCCTCTGGAGACTCCCCTGGATCCACACCAGGCCTGGCCTTTCCCACACTGGGAGCTGCCAGCCTTGGGAAAGGCTGGTGAGAGTGCAAGGGCTGCTGCTCCAGGGGCTGCTGCTCCAGGGGTTGGTGTTCCAAGGGCTGGCATTCCAAGGGTTGGTGTTCCAAGGGCTGGTGTTCCAAGGGCTGGCATTCCAAGGGTTGGTGTTCCAAGGGTTGGTTTTCCAAGGGTTGCTGTTCCAGGAGCTGGTGTTCCAGGGCCTGGTGTTCCAGGGGCTGGCATTCCAAGGCCTGACATTCCAGGGGCTGCTGCTCCAAGGGCTGGTGTTCCAAGGGCTGGAATTCCAACGGTTGGTGGTCCAGGGGCTGGCATTCCAAGAACTGGCATTCCAAGGGATGACATTCCAAGGCTTGGTGTTCCAGGGCTGGTGTTCCAAGGGTTTGTGTTCCAAGGATTGGTGTTTCAGGAGCTGGAATTCCAATGGTTGGTGTTCCAGGGGCTGGCATTCCAAGGGCTGGTGTTCAAAGGGCTGCTCTTCCAAGGGCTGGCATTCCAAGGGTTGGTGTTCCAAGGGTTGGTGTTCCAAGGGCTCCTCTTCCAGGGCTGGTGTTCCAAGGGTTGGTTTTCCAATGGTTGGTGTTCCAGGGCTGGTGTTCTGGGGACTGATATTCCAAGGGTTGGTGTTCCAGGGCTGCTGTTCCAGGGGCTGGCATTCCAAGGGCTACCATTCCAGGGGCTGGTGTTGCAAAGATTGGTGTTCCAAGGGTTGGTTTTCCAGGGGTTGGCGTTCCAAGAACTGGGATTCCAAGGGTTGGCATTCCAAGGATTGGGGTTCCAGGGCTGGTGTTTCCAAGGATTGGTGTTCCAAGGTTTGGTTTTCTAAGGGCTGCCATTCCAAGGGCTGCCATTCCAAGGGCTGCTGTGCCATGGCCAGCACTGATGTGTCACCACAGCCCCACCCGGGCTGGCCCTGGGGCTGTCACTGTCACTGTCACTGTCACTGTCACTGTCACTGTCACTGCCCTGCTGTAGCACAGCCCAGCTTCATTCCCAAACCTCTTGGGTTTATCCCTGCCAACGTTGTCACCACATGTCCCCAAAACCAGCCTGCTGAGGACACCAGTGCCACGTGTGGCCTTCCCACCAGTTCTCCTCCCTTTTCATGTCCAACACCACTGAGCTGGAGCCATCAGATCCATCCTGGAGCCAGCAGATCCATCCTGGAGCCAGCAGATCCATCCTGGAGCCGTCAGATCCATCCTGGAGCCGTCAGATCCATCCTGGAGCCATCAGATCCATCCTGGAACCAGCATATCCATCCTGGAGCCATCAGATCCATCCTGGAGCCATATATCCATCCTGGAGCCATCAGATCCATCCTGGAGCCGTCATATCCATCCTGGAGCCAGCATATCCATCCTGGAGCCATCAGATCCATCCTGGAGCCATCTGGGATGTCCCTCAGGGCCTGAGATTTTGAGACTTTTCTGTGCCTGGAATTCCCCCAGGGCACAACAAAGCTACAGGAATGACCCCGTGGGTGTTCCTTTGGTGTTTGCAGGGCAGAGCTGTGACTGCAGCTGTTTGTGGCCGATGCTCTGGCACGGGGAGCTGTGCTGAAATCCTGCAGAGCTTTCCCAAGATCCCGGCAGGGCTGGGTTGTGCAATGACAGGGACATCACTCCTTGTGTCTGTGTCACAGGGAGGGCACGGCTCGCTGCTCCTGCCGCCACTGGGCTCTGCCAGGTGTCCTGGCACATGGAACAAGGTGGGCTCTGGGGTTATAAAAATCCCTGAGTGTCTCATTAATTCCCTGGGCTCTGCCAGGTGTCCTGGCACATGGAACAAGGTGGGCTCTGGGGTTATAAAAATCCCTGAGTGTCTCATTAATTCCCTGGGCTCTGCCAGGTGTCCTGGCACACAGAATGAAGTGGGTTCTGCAGCCCGGTCTGGGATTATAAAAATCCCTGAGGGTTTTATTAATTCCCTGGGCTCTGCCAGGTGTCCTGGCACACAGAATGAAGTGGGTTCTGGGATTATAAATCCCTGAGTGTCTCATTAAGTCCCTGGGCTCTGCCAGGTGTCCTGGCACGCAGAACCAGGTGGGCTCTGAAGTCTCTTCCAGCCCAGCCCAGCCTGGGATTCTGGGATTATAAAAATCCCTGAAGGTCTCATTAATTCCCCTCTCCTGGCAGCCCCTGCAGTCACACCTGGGGCAGGTGAAGGTGGGCAGGGGCAGAGCTTTGGGCAGAGCTTTGGGCCCCCCTTGCGTGGCCTGTCCTGGTCCTGACCCCACAGAGCTCTAGGGACACCCCACGCAGTGCAGTGGGAATGGGCTGGGTGGACGCAATCCCTGCCCATCCCTGGCACGTTTTAAGGCACGACTTGAGCACCAATTCCCATTTTGTGCTGTGAACTCCAGAGCCATTCCCCACACATTGTCCTGGAAGCTGCTGCTGGCAGGGACACGGGGACAGCAGAGCCTCAGGGCTGCACCTTGCCTTTCCCAGCAGGACTCTGTAAATTAAACCACAAGAGCCACAATTTATTCCTTTTTTGGGAAGCTTTTTTTGTCTCCTCCAAAACATCCTCTCTGCAAATCCTCCCCCTCCGAAGGCAGAGGGGAACCCAGCCCACGAGGGCTGCAGAGATTTTATTTGTGCTTTGCTCACTATTTATGGGGGGTTTTTTTAATTAAGTTTCCTAATGTTACTTAATACCCAAGTAGGTTTAATTTCCTTGAGTTCCAAGGCAGAGCAGCCCAGTGGATCCCAGCTGGATCAACAGCCACAAAATGCCTTTCTCTGCTGTATTTTGTGTCCATGCTGGAAAAAAAAACTCTGGAAAAGGATGGGTTTGTCCCAATCTCACCTGATTTTTTCCTTTTCCCCCCTCAGTCTCAAGTGTCTGCTGGGAGCTGCAGGAATTCCCTGGGAACAGCAGCAGGATCCCATCCTTTCCACAGCATCCCATGGATCCAGAGCCACTCAGGAAGCAAAAACAGCTCCAGAGGCTCAAGGTTAGGGCAGCTCAAATATCTGGGAAGAGCCTGGCTGAGGCTCAGAGGGACCAGATCAGGGCTGGCTCCTCGTGGCAGGACCTCAGGAGGCTGCAGGGCTCAGCTGAGGAGGAGAGGAAGGGTGAGCACAGCTTGGAGAAGGAGGGGAAAAAAATAAACATAATTTAAATATTTAAATTTAAATATTTAAAAATATTTTTAAAATATTTAAATATTTAAAAAAATACTTGGGTTTGGTTTTCAGTTGGGTTCGGTTTCAGTTTGGTTTCCAATTTGGTTTGGTTTCCTGTTGAGTTTGGTTTCTATTTGGGTTTTGTTTCTACGCTGGGTTTGGTTTCCATGGTTTGGTTTGGTTTCTATGGTGGGTTTGGTTTCCATGATGGGTCTGATTTCCTGTTAGGTTTGGTTTCCAGTTGGGTTTGGTTTCCATTTGGGTTTGGTTTCCAATTGGGTTTGGTTTGGTTTCCAGTTGGGTTTGGTTTCCAGTTGGGTTTGGTTTCCATTTGGGTTTGGTTTCCATTTGGGTTTGGTTTCCATTTGGGTTTGGTTCCCATTTGGGTTTGGTTTCCATTTGGGTTTGGTTTGGGTTTGGTTTCCATGTTGGGTTTGGTTCCCAATTGGGTTTGGTTCCCATTTGGGTTTGGTTCCCATTTGGGTTTGGTTTCCAGTTGGGTTTGGTTCCCATTTGGGTTTGGTTTCCATGTTGGGTTTGTTTCCATGTTGGGTTTGTTTTCCATTTGGGTTTGGTTCCCATTTGGGTTTGGTTTGGGTTTAGTTCCCAGTTGGGTTTGGTCCCATCTGGGTTTTGTTTCCATGCTGGATCTGAGCATCCCCTGGATTTTATGGGGCACGACCCAATTGATGACATTTCATGTCTGTCCCTTGTTCTCCTGATCTTTCATGGAGATTTTTCTCTGGGGATTTCTGGACAGGAGGTTTGGGATAATCTGCTGCTCCCGAGGGCTGGAGCCTGTCTGGGGCAGCACTCAGGGCTCCAGCCTGGAGAGATACTCCACTCCCCCGTGCTGGGACGGGCACTGGGAAATGGGGCAGGTGGCCCCTGCAGGGAAAAGGGTTGGAATGTTTCCCATTTCCCAACAGGAAGGGCAATTCAGGGAAATTCAGCCCCTGCTCCGCTGAATTTATTCCACTGGCAGCCCGGGAGAACACAAACAGCACATTTACCCCTATAAAGACATTAATAATTCCACAGCCTGGGAGTCTGAAACGTGTTTCTTTTATTCTAAGTGTTTGCAGAGTGAAATTAAACTGCTGCAAGCACCGAAGAAAGGTAATTTATTTTTTGTTTCCATCTTCCCTTTCAAACCGTGGCATTAAATATTAACCGCGGCGTATTTTACCAAGCGCATCAATTCATTTCCTGTGGGGGCAGAACCAAACGGGAGCTCTGGTGGCTTTAATGAAACCCTGCATTAATCAGAGCACTGGAGCAGTGACCCTGGGTGGGAACAACCCCCCAAATTTCCCTGGAGCTGCTCTCCTGCCTCCTCAAATCCTCATTCCTGGGCTGGACCCCGGGCTTTGAGTGTCCCTCTGGACACCAGGGGGGACATGAGCCACTCCTCGGGGTCAGCCCCATGTGGGGACCCGTTGGAACCCTGGAGGGTGAAAATTTCAGGTTTTCTGTGCTAAAAGGTGCTGACCCTCGAGCAAACACTACATTTGACTTGAGGCTCTTGGAACAGGCTCCCAAAATTGAGTGGGGTTGTGCCGTTTGAATAGTATTTTGTGATCTCACAGGGTGGAAAACTCAGATTTAGGATTTTAGTGCGTAGAAAGGTGTGTGAGCCAAGAGAGAAGATTTAAGGTGTTGTCTGAGTCCTTCTTCTTTCTTCTCCACGTTCTTCCTTCTCCTCCATGGGTTTGGGTGGTTTTCTGTAATTGGGCAAAAAAGGTCCCCATTGTAGGCCTTGGGTGGTCATTATTGGGTCAGAAATATAAATAATTTAGGTGTCACCTCGTTATTGGGTAATTAACCTCTGCCCCATCCCCACCTTGTCACCAGCCCAGAGCTCCGAGTGCCCCGTTCCTGTTCTCATTGAGGTTTATTTGTAACCACAACTGTCCATTGCCACACTTCCCAGTCAATGTTAAAGGTCGGGCTTGAGGATCCCTGTGGATCCTTTTCACAGCTCAGGATAGTCCATGACTCCTCTCGGCTCCAGTTGGGAAATTTTCTTCCAAGAATGAACATCAGAGATTCCTGATCCTGTTCCTTCTCCTCCTCCTGCCCCTGTTCCTGCTGATCCTGCTGATCCTGCTCTTGTTCCTTCTCCTGCTTCTGCCCCTGTTCCTGCTCCTCTTCCAGCTCCTGCTGCTGCTGCTGCTCCTGCTTCTGTTGCTCCTGCTGCTCCTTCTCCAGCTCCTGCTGTTCCTGCTCCTTTTCCTGATCCTGCTCCTGATCCTTCCCCTGCTCCTGACAAAGCTCCTGCTTCTGATCCTGCTCCTGCCTCTGTTCCTGCTCCTGTTCCCTGTTCCTGCTCCTCCTGCTCCTCTTCCAGCTCCTACTGCTGCTCCTGCTTCTCTTCCTCCTCCTGCTCCTGCCCCTGCTCCTGCTGTTCCTGCTCCTGTTCCTTCTCCTCCTCCTGCCCCTCCTCCTGCTCTNTCCTGTTCCTTCTCCTCCTCCTGCCCCTGTTCCTGCTTTCTGTTCCTTCTCCTGCTCCTGCCCCAGCTCCAGCCCCTGCTCCTTCTCCAGCTCCTGCTCCTGTTCCTCCTCCTGTTCCTCTTCCAGCTCCTACTGCTGCTCCTGCTTTCTGTTCCTGCTCCTGCTTTCTGTTCCTCCTCCTGTTCCTGCCCCTGCTGTTCCTGCTCCCCTTCCCACTCCTGTCCCTGCTCCTGTTCCTCCTCCTGCCCCTGTTCCTGGCTGCAAACTCAGAATTTGCAATCCTGAAGCCCCTAAAAACACCTGCCGGGGGGTTGGTGTGGCTGTGTCAGCCCGACCTCCCCCCCCTGCAGCTCCCACAGGTGTGGGAGATAAACAGAAAACAAACAGAAAATAAACGTTTGAGCCAATGCCAAGCCCAGCTCCCTGCCCCGGCTGCAGTTTGGGCTCCTGCAGGTCATTCCTGTCCCTGCACAGGGACAGCAGGAGCAGCCACTGCTCCCCCACCTCCTGCCCTTGTTGCCATTCCTTTGTTTCCATCTGTTTATTTATTGATCCTTTGGCACCAGCAGTTGCCATGGCACCAAACACGGTGCCAGTGCTCCCCCCGGGGTCATAAATACCAATTATGGCAGAGCAGCTCCGGCCTTTCCATCTGGATAATCCCGTCCAGTTTCTTCCCCGTCTCCTCTCTGTGGACATTCTTTGCTTTCTGATCAGGATTTCCCTTTTTTAAGCTCCTTTTATTCCCACTTTGGTCCCTGGGCAGGTGTGGGGCCATCCCATGGGCTGAATTCCAGCAGGATCCAGAGCCAGGAGCTGCCTCAGGCTTCCACTGGAGCCTGGGGAGGGACTCTGGGGAAGGGAACAGGGCTGGAAGTGGAGCTGAAGCAGTGTTCAGCACCGGGGATGGAAAGCAGCAGAGGAAGTTGTTTCAAATAAATAAATAAAAAGAAAACACAAGGTTTTGGGGGTTTTTTTTTCCCCTGGTAGGGAGCCAGGATTTGTTCTCCTGGATCTCCTGCCAAGATCCACTAAATGTGACAGTCCCGGGAGTGCAGCAGCCCCAGCACCCTGAGCTGCTGCGGAGAGGTTTTTACTGGGAGAATTCTGCACACAGCAGGTCCATGGGGAGCACTGGGACAGTGCCATGGACATCCCCAGTGTCCCCACAGTGTCCCCAGTGAGGTGACAGCACCAGCCAGGGGTGGGCTCAGCCCCATCCCTCTGCAGCTCCCTGGCCCAGGACAGCCATGGGGATAAATTAATTCCCTTTGCAATGGGGCAGCAAGGGGAAAACACCTCCTGGATGTGGAGAAGGGATTTCCATGTGCACGAGTGTGGACATGGAAAAGGACAGGGGCTTGTTAACATGTGTCACTTCTCTCTGGGGTTGTATTTCACAGGGGAAAAGCTTTCAAAACAACTTTGACTTTTATTAGAGGACACACGTAAAGAACTTTTTTAAAAATTATTTTTTAAGTGAATCAGCTGTTCCATCTCCCCTCTGAGCCCAGATCCTGAGAAACATCAACTCTGCAGAAAGAAACCTTGGGGAACCATGAACTGGGGATGGATTAGAAACAGTCCTTTTATACCCTCAGGGAGGATTGAAATCCTGGGTGTTCAGGCTTTGGGAGCCAGGAATGGGAGCCGGGAATGGGNATGAACTGGGGATGGATTAGAAACAGTCCTTTTATACCCTCAGGGAGGATTGAAATCCTGGGTGTTCAGGCTTTGGGAGCCAGGAATGGGAGCTGGGAATGGGGAGAGGGAAATGGGAGTGGGGAATGGGGAATGGGGAAATGAGGAATGGGGAGAGGGGAATGGGGAGTCGGGAATGGGAGATGGGGAATGGGGAACTGGGAATGGGAGCCGGGAATGGGGAGAGAGAAAGGGGAGCGGGGAATGGGGAAATGAGGAATGGGGAAATGAGGAATGGGGAGCCGGGAATGGGGAGTCGGGAATGGGAGATGGGGAACGGGGAACTGGGAATGGGAGCCGGGAATGGGGAGTGGGTTTTCCCGGCCCTGTTTCCCCAAACCACGGCCCACCAAGGCTGGGTTTATCCCCGTGTCCCTGGTCAGGGCTGCTGCTCAAGACAATGGATGGACAAGGCCTGGAGGGACAGGACACAGGGAATGGCTTCAAGCTGATAAAACTGGAGATTTGGGTGGGATATGGGGAAGGAATTCCTGGTCGGGATGGAATTCCCAGAGCAGCTGTGGCTGCCCCTGGATCCCTGGAATGCCCAAGGCCAGGTTGGACATTGGGCTTGGAGCAGCCTGGGACAGTGGGAGGTGACCCTGGGACAGTGGGAGGTGACCCTGCCCATGGCTGGGGTGGGAATGGGATGAACTTTAAGGGGTGTTTTTCAGGGGAATGGAAATGATATAAATTAGAGACGTGAAGCAGCTCTTTAAGAAGGGGAATTTGATGAATAACAGCTCCTTGGAGCAGTGGAACAGCAGGAATTCAGGGGAGAGGAAATTCTTTCCTGTGCAGGGGAGGTGCAGGGGGGGGAGGGGCGGGGATGAAAAGCAGGGATAAAACACTCCCAGGCACAGGATGGGGGAGATTATTGGGGTGTCTGTGCAGGGCAGGGGTTGGATCAGTGACCCCTGTGGGTCCCTCCCAGCAGGATATTCCATAAAACAGCCACAACATCCCTCAGTGCAGGGGGACACCTCCAAACCTTCAATGCCAGCCCCATCCAAGGTGGTGGGATTGAATTAATGCCTTTGCTCCCTCACCCCCTGGAATTCCTGAGCACTTCCCCCAGGCTCTGGGGCACGGACTGTCCCAAAGGAACGGCGTCATCCCAGCTGGGAGACGTGAGCACCACTGGGCAGCCCATAAATATCCATTAGTGCTCCCTGGAGCACAGAGACAGGTCTGTCTGCAGGAATCTGCACCAGGCCTCGGCCAGGAGGAGCCCAGGGAATTATTTGGGGCACGGCAGGAATGTCTCTGCCCTCCTTCCATCTCTCCTGGTCTTTAGGAGCCTTCAAAAAAATAAGAGTTTGTGTTGGAGAGAAGAGGAATTTCCAGCCCAGCAACGAGGGAAGGTGGGGATGAGGATTTGTGGTCTGAAGAGAGATTTAATCCCCCAAATAAACGTGTAGGGCCATAACTAATGAGGCCATAAGGGTGTCCTGTGTAATGCCATCATTATCTCCTGGCCGTGCAAACAGGGGCTGCGTGGGCTGAGGGATTCCCGTGGATTTGGGGTATTGGGAGTGTCATCCCAAGAGCTCCTCAGTTCCCAAACAAGGCCTGGGGAAAGCACATCCTGACATCATCCATCATCCCCTCACCCCGGGGCTCTCCAGCTCAGGAATTCCTGGCTCTGGGAGATTTGGGGCACCCAGTGGGGCAGGTTTGGGACACCCAATGGGACAGGTTTGGAGCCCCCAATGTGGTAGACTTGGGACATCCAGTGGGGCAGGTTTGGGACACCCAATGGGACAGGTTTGGAGTACTCAATGGGACAGGTTTGGGACACCCCCATAGGGCAGGTTTGGGGCACCCAATAGGAGAGTTTTGGGACACCCAATGGGACAGGTTTGGGACACCCACATGGGAGATTTGGAGCACCCACATGGGGCAGATTTAGGGCATCCAATGGGGCCAATTTGGGGCATCCAATAGGGCAGATTTGGGGCACCCAGTGGGGCAGGTTTGGGACACCCAATGGGACAGGTTTGGAGCCCCCAATGTGGTAGACTTGGGACATCCAGTGGGGCAGGTTTGGGACACCCAAT
>VWZU01007460.1:1746-17344 GCA_013397095.1 Sterrhoptilus dennistouni
TCTCTGCCGACAGCGCCCTTGTTTTTTTTTTTTTAATTTTTTTTTTTTTTTTTTTTTGTTCCCAGCTCGGTGGTTAGATCCAATCAGCAAAGGAAGGAATGGAAAATAAAGTAAAACACCTCATTTCTGAGCACGCTCCCTGCTCAGTGCAAAAGTGGGAACTTGAACTGCAGGGCACGGGCAGCTCCAGCTTGGGTCAGGATGGAATCCTAATTTCCCAGCCAGGAATGAAAGAACAGGGCCAGTCCACCAAGGAGAGCTGTGTCCTGGAGAGCAACATTTGACTTCCTTGGATCTCAGCATCCTTTGGAATTTATCACCTGTTTGGAGCACAGAGTCTCAGGGGACACCATTCCCTGCTCTGTAGTCACAGCCTTGGACATCCGGGCTCAGGTTTCTCCTGGGATAAAACTGATCTGGGTCACTGTGATGCCTTCAGTTTGAGCTTTCATGTTTTCCAGGTCCTGTGCTGCCCAGGGCTGCAGTTCTGAGCCTCACATTCAATGTCACTCAGCTCTGCACAGAGCAGGGAGACGAAAAAAATCCTTTTCCTGATGAAGACCAAGGACAACTTTCAGGCCCAAAAGCACAAACAAGGGTGAAGGGAGGAACAAGAAGGATGAGACCTCACAACCTGAAGCTGTAATTGGACAATTAAACCCCAATATGCAAATGGACCAAAACTTATAAAAAATGTAAGATCTTGTGAGCAGTCATCCTTTTGTGACCATTTTGGGTCCACCTTGGGTGTAGCCCTGGCCAGGCTCTTGTCCTGCCCAAGGTGTATCCTAAAGACCTTTCAATAAATATCTGCTTCATTCTCCAGCTCTGTCCAGTCTCTGTTCCAGGTCAGCCTTCCCAAGGCATCAGCTGGGTATTTAAAGTGTGGTGGGATGAATCCTTGAGTAATAAATTCCTGGAATTACAGCACAGGCAGCTTTGTGGCCAAGGTCTGCAGTGGTGAGTGGGGCTTGTGTATCACAGGGTGTTCCACAGTGAGAATGAATCCCAGAGCCTCAGGATTGGTGTGCAAGTGGCCATTTGTGGTGTCTCAGCTCTGTAAAATGACTCCTTTCCACTTCAGACAGAGCTCCCTGCCTGTCTGTGAGCAGTAGAACTGACATTATTGCAGTGCTAATTTCCTCTTGGCACCTCTTCCCCTCTCCTGTCTGAGTGCCCTCCCCTCCACTGCCATCCAGCACAGCCAGAATGAGATTTGCAATTATGATTCATGCTAATAAAATAAAACTGCTGCAGTAAAAGACAAAGAGAGAGCCTCAGTGGAAAGGCTCCTCAGCAAACCCCTCCAGCCAGAGCTGTCTGTGAATGGCAGGGGATGAGTTTGGGGGGAATCCACACCTTGATATCCCTGGGGAGTTCATCCATCCTTCCATCCATCCATCCATCCATCCATCCATCCATCCATCCATCCATCCATCCATCCATCCCTGTCCTATCCTTGCCCATGTGTGTACATCCAATACATGAATTTATATCTGCCAGGCAGGTTTGTATTATCCTTAATCAAAAGGATAAAGAAAAGAGAAGAAACCCTAAAGAGAGGACGTGTTGGAGGCTGACACTCAGCCTATGAAAGGAACCAGAACAATTTGCTTTTCCTTCCACCTTTCCTATTGTGTCTGGCACAGGCTTCGAGATCGTGGGATAATTAAAACCCAGTAAAGATTATTGAGGCTGTAAAAAGGAAATTGTGGAACCCTCATGAACATTTACAGCCCCCGTGGAAACATTTCGGGTTTGTGGTCTGGAGAAGTATTTCCTTGTCTCTTTAAGCACCAAAGGAGCACTTCCCTGGAATGATTCTTGGCAGAGCTGCTGGCATTTCATGGGGCTTTACAAAACAAAATCTCCAGGCTTCGTCTGTGAACTGCTGTGTCCTGCAGGGTCATGTCAGGACAGCAAAACCATTTGTGGGGAAGGATTGGTGCAAGGGAACAGAATCCTGGAATGGTTTGGGTTGGAAGGGACCTCAAAGCCCATCCAGTGCCACCCCTGCCGTGGCAGGGACACCTCCCACTGTCCCAGGCTGCTCCAAGCCTCATCCAGCCTGGCCTTGGACATTCCAGGGATCCAGGGGCAGCCACAGCTGCTCTGGCAATTCCAGCCCAGGCAGGAATTCCCAATTCCCAATCTCCCATCCAGCCCAGCCCTGTGGCAGTGGGAAGCCATTCCCTGTGTCCTGTCCTTGTCCCCAGTCCCTCTGCAGCTCTCCTGGAGCCTCTTTAGGCTCTGGAATGTTCTGGAAGCTCTCCCTGGATCCTTCCCTTCTCCAGGGGAACATTCCCAGCTCTCCCAGCCTGGCTCCAGAGCAGAGGGGCTCCATCCCTGGAGCAGCTCTGGGGCCTTCTCTGGACTCTCTCCAGCAGCTCCAGGTCCTGCTGCTGTTGGATCCCAGCCCTGGATGCAGAACTGGAGATGTTCTGTGCTCCTGTAAGAGACCCCAGAGTGAGGACTGGGTCCCTCCTGCAGGGCAGATTTGGGGTAGGTCGTGCTCTGCACAGCTCAGATCAAAGATAAAAGAGGTTCCTGGGATTTTTGCACAATTTTCAACACCCTCTTGAGGTTTTTTTTTTTTCCCTTTGGGAAACCATCTTCTACTGCAAATGAGTTATAAATGCCCTGAGTGACTGATTTCCATAGGCTGGGATGGAGAAACAGGAACCAGACAACAACAAAGGAAAAAATCAGTGCTGGGAAGGCAGAAAAGTTTCCCAAGGTCTGTGATGCTTTCAGGAGCCTTGAGCTTCTGTCCCATCCCCAAAACCTGATAAATCCAGGATGGGCAGAGCCTGATAAATCCAGCCAGGACCATGAGGACACCTGAGCACCAGCGAGGGACTTGGCCCAAACCCAAAAGGTTGGTGGAGAGCACAGGATTTCAACCACTTGGTGACCAAATGTGCCCTCAGGGGACTTTCCAAACTCCTCAGGAGCCTCTGGTGTCTCTTCTTCAGAGGAAGCCCCCGAGTGTGGCTCAGGGATGCTGAGGAGGGTGTTGTGGACATGGTGAGGGGTTTGTTATTTACTCCCAACCATGACAGCTTGTCTCTACCCACAGCCCAGCTCTGCCGACAGAAATTGTTCCCAAAATCTCTCCCCCACATCCCACTGTTAGTTGGAGACAGTTTGTAACAAACACCAACACTCGGGCCAGAGCCTTTGCAAGGGGATCTTTTGCCTCATATCCAGTCTAAACCTTGCCTGGTCAAATTTGAGGTTTGGAATAGAAGAAACCAAATCCCACCTGGCTACAACCCCTTGTAAGGGAGTTGTAGAGAGTGAGGAGGTTCCCCCTTGAGCCTCCTTTTCTCTCTGTGATAAACAACTCAATTTCTGTGTTTCAAAATCACAACATCCCTGGTGTGTTACACTCACACACTCAACAATTAAGAATATTTCAGATGATGGGTGTAATTGATGACTGTTAACATTAAGGCATGTGAAGTTGGATGATTTTTAATTACTAAAATACTGCTCCATAATCCCAGAGTCTGCAAACAGCTTGATAAACCTCTTCCCAGTGAGGACCTGGACACCCTTTGGTGGGAATAAAACATGGTTTATTTCAAAACCACCTCCCCAGGAAAGAAAAAAAAAAATCCAGTAAAGATCCTTTGGTGAGGATTCTGAGATGCTGCTGCAAGGAAGAATCCTGGAATTAAGGTTGGAGAAGATCTCTAAGAGCATCGAGTCCAAAGCTCTTGTGATGTAGAGAGGAAGGTGGAGCAGGGAATGTCCGTGGGAGGCTGGAATGAGGTTCTTTGGGTCTGGGTTCCCACATTGCTGCTCCTGCCTTTCTCCTTGGTGTAATTTGGAATATTTACTTCCCTCACGAAGGTTTGGAGAGGACTCAAGAGTCTGAGCTCTTGAGGAGACACCAGTTAATTGTAAATTTTAATTGCCTCAATTGCAAAATCTCCTCTTTCCTCTGCACCTGCTGTAGGTGAGACCCTGAGTGTCACTGCTGCTCTGTTCACACCTTGTGGGGCTGTCATGGACAACGCGAGGAACAGCTCAAGGAAAAACAGTTCAAATTATTTGTTTTAGAATAAAAATTACTCCCAAAGATGAGATTTTCCTGATTTTATCCAATCTGTCCTGGCCCCCACCAGCACAGCTGCTGGGTGGGTGGGAAATGTGGACTGCAAAGCCTGAGATCAAGCAAAGATTACTAAGAAATAATAATAATAATAATCTTAATTTTATCCTAAAATGAGGGGGAAAACAACTCTCAGAAGATTTCTAACAACAAGAACTGATGGGTTCTGCTTCTTACATGGGTGGTGAGAAGCCTCCAGAGTTGGTCTGAGGTAGCTGAGGGTTGGACTGGATGACCCAGAAAACCATTTCCACACTGATGGAGCCTTGGAGAACATTGAATTTGTGTCTGGAAAGGAATCTTTTAAACCCCTCAGGAATGACAGTTCTCAAAAACAGCCACACAAACCAGCAGAGCCTTTAAACATCCTTTAATTCTGCCATTTCAAGGTTGACACACAAAGCACCTACAGCTCAGAGAGCACCTTTCTCAGCACAGGAAAACCCACCTGGGTCCCCAGTTTTCCTGGCAAATACAAGTGCAGTGGATTCTGATTTTGGAGGAATTTGGAACCTTTTTCCAGGTGGATTTAAAGGGTCAGGGCAGGGCAGAATTGGTGCCCTGGGTGTGCCTCAAACCCTGGATTTATTTGGTGCTCTCCTGCCCCTGCTGATCATTGGTGCTGAGCTACAAAACCCTGCCTTGTCCTTCCAGTGCATCAAGTGACAGCCACAAAATAACTCTGAAGCTGGAGGGGACTCAAAGATAATATTCAGAACGAGAGAAAGAGGATTTTTTTGTTGTTGTTGTTGTTGTTATTTTATATTGGCAATTTTTCTCCTGCATCCACTCGGCGCTGCAGGAGCCGGCGCCAGATGGCTCCGGGATAATGAAAGAGGAGAAATGGAAACAAATGGTCCCGTGTTTACCTCCCACGTGGAGAACTGGCTGATCACCACCTGAAGGAATAAACAATCACATCTTTTTAGCAGTGGAAACAGCAGAAAACTTCACGACTTGGAGGCAGCACTAGCAGAGCTCCAAAAATGATCTCCAAACCATTGAGATCCCATGTGTGATCAACAGGTCTGGGATTGACTGGCAGGGTGCTGATTATTTAATGTGGTCTGAACTTCCAAGACCCAATTTTCCTTTTTTCCCACCCCACAGCTCTTTTTACATCTCAAGGCAAAGCAGCAGCAGCAGCAGCAGCAGCAGAGCGAAGCCCAATATCCCACCCCAAACCCCACTGGGGTTTCTGCTGTTCAATCACTTTTGGGAGAACATTAAAGCAGCCTTACGTGGATACACATCAAAACAACCCCAAACTTTAAATGGCATTTCCCTCCTGGGCCACAATGCCCAGGAGATTTCCACTTTTTTTTATCGATTAAAACAGAAAACAAACCCCGAAATAACAACAAAAAAACTTGGGAGGTGGTGCCCACCAGCCGCGGGTGAGGCGTGTGGCGGAGGGAATCACACAGTGGTGATTTTTTTGTCCTTGGTGGCCTGTTTGATGGCAGCCTGCTCACAGATGATCTCCTTGAGGCGCTGCAGCCTCATGTTCTGCGTGGTCTGGTCCCCCACGCCCGTCTGGCTGCGGTGCAGCAGGTTCAGGGCGTAGATGTATTCCAGCTCCGTGTACTTCACGCCCTGGTCCACCACCAGGTTCAGCAGCTCGTCTGCTGTGTTGTAGAGCATCTCATAGTACTGCCTGCCAAGAGAGAAACACCCTGGTCAGCTCTGGGGTTTGGTGGGACAGATCTTTATTTGTGCAGAATTCCACGAGCTGTTGGTTTTATTCAGCGGTGCCGCGAGCAGAGAAAGCTCAACGAAGAGCAGACATCTTCCTGCTGAACATCATCCTAAAATCCCAGAATCTTAAAGGATCTTAAAGCTCTTCTTGTTCCACTGGGAAACCTTCCAGCATCCCAGTGGGCTCCAAACCCCAGTGTCCAACCTGGCCTTGGAGACTTCCAGGGATCCAGAGGCAGCCTCAGCTGCTCTGAGCAACCTGTGCCCAACATAGGCAGGTCCTAAAGTCAAAGTGACAGAAATTCCCTTTATTGAGACTCACAGGATGGTTTGGGTTGAAAGAGACCTTAAAGCCCATCCAGTTCCACCCCTGCTTTGATCTCCTCTCTTCCCTCCCCATGGCTGAGCCCTGAAAGCTTTTCCTGATGATCTGGGAATGGTAAATCAGCTTCCCTGTGCCCACATTAAAGCCAAAAGAAAGCTTGGGGAGCTAAATTTGCTCTTTGGTTCGGTTTGCTAACCCATATAATTATTTATTAACCTATTTGTCAGATGATAGACTAAGCTTTCGATAACTTCTAATTCTTTTTCCTTGGTTTTAAACCTCAACTTTAAAAACACAAGGCAGCTGGGCAGCATTGCACGGAGCAGATTCCCCTCACCTGTCTCTCCTCAATTTATTTATTCCCTCCATCCTATACAACTCGCTTTCCTCAGCCACCTCTTGACAATCAAAAAAGGGGTTTATAATGGCAGGGACAAACACACTTGTGAAAGGAAAATGAAGAGCCTAAATAAAAAATCACAGAAGAAGAGGCTCGTCCCGCTCCCCTCTTTCATATTTCATTATTTGATAACATCAGAGGCCGAGTCCATCAGAGCTGCCTGGGCGAAGGCAAACAGGAGAGTGTCTGATCAATATTTATTAATACTTTCAAAGACAAGGGAGGCAAAGTTGAGCAGACTCTGTAATGGAGTGAATAATTACTCATGCAAATCGGGCTTGGCCGCGGGCGCTGCCAGTGCCAGAGCGGCAGGTTTTTAATTGCACCCAATTAAAAATGCACACCTTGTGCTCCTCTCCCTGCTGCCTCTCTTGCTCTCCTTTTATTTTTAGAGGGGAATTTTTTTTTTTAATTAAAAAATAATCTGATCCTCAGAAGAGTGACAGATGAAGCCCACATTTTGTGAGGTGCAGGAATTCTTCAGTTGGCCCAGATTTAGGATAGGTGAGGAAGGAGATGGGGCTTGGCCAAGGATCAGTTTGTGCAGATTTAATCCTTTTTTTACCTCTTTTTTTTTTCATTTAAGGAGCTCTGTCATCTTGGGAAAGCCATGGATTTTTTTGTTTTGGAGCAAAACTTCCCTGCCCCTGGATCCCTGGAAGTGTCCAAGACCAGGTTGGAGCATCCTGGGATGATGGAAGGTGCCCCTGCCCATGGATGATTTTGGAGGTCCCTTCCAACCCAACTCATTCTAGGATTGTGGGAATGCAGCAAACTGTCCCAGGGACTCATCCCAACAGAGAAATCCTTTTATTCCCATGTTTATTCTCAATTTTTCACTTATTTGTGTTCTGCTGAAAAGCACCGACGGGATTTGTTGGGCTGATTTGACAGGAGAGATTCCACACACAAAAACATGGGACAGGTTCTTTGGGAGCATCTCTCCCAAATTTCTATGGAATAAGGATTTACAATCCCTCTTTACAAGGGAATTAATCTGCTCCAAGCCTTCAGCTCTTCAGGATGGTAAAAAAGCTTCTCCAGTGTTGATGGCGTATTTTGGGGAATGAGGAGTGAAGGGATCCCAAATCATTAGTATCCTGCTCATACAGGATAATTAACTAATTTTGATGGTTTGGATGACAAGGATTTGTTAATTTTTTAAAAAATAAAATCCATTTTTGATGTGATGAACTCACATCTCAACCAAGACATCCACGGCCTGTTCCTCTGACCAATGGGATTGGGTCCAAATCTGCCTTGAATTTTTTTGGGGCATTTTCTAGGACAAACCTAAGAGCAAACAATACAAAACTGAACTCTCCCTTCTCCCTTTATCCATCTGGAATCGCCCCTGGAATATCCACCATGACATGAGGAACTGTTCTGTGCTAAGAGCAGACAGGGAAAGTTCAATATCCCTTTAATGGGATGGAAATGGGTCCCAACTGCAGGAAAAAAAAAAAAAATCCCATGGGCAAATCAAAAGTGCAGAATCCACCTGACCCCCCAGACCAGTTTGTTTTGTTGGGTTTTTAAGCAGCACTTTTGAAAGAAAACAACAAATTGCCAACCCCGAACCCATTCTGCATTTTGAGCTTGTGTATCTATAGATATCCATATTAAAAAATGGTCTCTTGAACTCTGTTCTTGGAGAAAGAGAATAAAAATTAAGAAGTTTTCTCATTTAGAGGGAAAAAAAAAATAAAATCTGGGGAAAGGCAATCAGGATGAGCCCAGCTCCTCTGAGGGCTATTAATACCATTCTCCATTTAAATGCTAATGTTCACCTCTAACCCCCAAAAAACCCTAAAAAAGTTCTCAAAAGGTGGGCCAGGTGAATTCCAAATGAAATCCTGATTTCCCTGAGAATGACTTGATCTCTTCTTCTTCAGAGGAGAACCTTGGTGTGATATGTCAGAATAAAGGATCCCACTTTAATTATTCCCTTCCTGCTCTGCATTAGACAGGAATGGATTGGCCAGGCAGGAATTCCAGCCTGGGAGCTGAATTAGCCAAAGGGAACAAAAAAAAAAAAAAAAAAAAAAAAAAAAAAAAAAAAAAAAAAAAAAAAAGGGAGAAATATAATTTCTGTCCCTTATCTCCCTCTCTCTTTTAGGGGATTTATCTCCCTCTCTTTTAGGGGATTAGGGAGGTGCTTTAGGAATTGCTGCTCTAATGGGAAAGTCAAAAAGGTTAAGTGGGAAGCACTTAGGGAAAATCTGGATAAAAAACTAAATGAGGGGAGAAGGAGACAGGACAGAGGGAAGATTTTATGGTGAGGGTGGGGAGAGGCTGGGATGGAATTCCCAGAGAAGCTGGGACTGCCCTTGGATCCCTGGAAGTGTCCAAGGCCAGATTGGAGCACCCTGGGATAGTGGAAGGGGGTTGGAATTCAATGATCTTTAAGGTCTTTTCCAACCCAAATTCTGTGATTTTATGAAAAACCACCAGACAGGACAAGCAAGAAACTGAAGATGACAAAAAACACCAAAGCTGTGGTTATAAAATCACTCCATTTGGCTATTTGAAGTTCATGACATTTAAATATAGAGGGAGATGAGTGAGTGAACAAAAAAAAAAAAAAGGAAAAAAAAAGCAAGAAATGAATGATGTGACTTCAGTCAAGTATTGCAGAAGAAATGGATTTTCAGGCCTGGCTTGAGCAAGAAGAAAATCCCATGGGGCATTTTCCCCTGTGGAGTTATTGAAGGTGGGAATGGGGAGAGCTGAGAATTGTTACAGGACACTGGATTTGGGGCAGGAGAGATGATTTCCAGCCAGGAGTTTGCAAAGATAATTCTGAAAGCTCAGAAGAGCAAAGGAAAATGCAGGTAAAGCAGCAATTACTGTAATTTCTGCTCCTGGTGGAGGCTGTGGGGATGTTTGCACACACGTGGCAGTGGAGCAGCATTTTAAATCAGAAATCTGCAAACGTGGGAGCTGCTGGTTCCATCTCTGAGCTTCTGATGGGAAATAGGGATGGTTTGGGTTGGAAGGGACCTTAAACATAATCAGATTCCAACCAGGACACCTTCCCCATCCCAGGCTGCTCCAAGCCCCATCCAACCTGGCCTTGGACACTCCCAGGGATGGATCCAGCTCCTCTTTCCAACCACTGCTCGTCCTAAACTGCAGCTACAACCCTAAAATCAGGGACATCACCCTCAGGGAACCATTCCAGCAGGGAATGTAAAACCTGATTGACTTTTCTTCAGATTTCTTCCCTGATTTTCCATTAATACGGAGCAATTCTGGAGACAATGACAGGAATTCTCCTTCTGTGCCTCCAGAAGAACCCAAAGCACCCCAGGGCAGTTCACATCAGAGATGGTTTTGCTGTTCTGCTCAACCCCAACTCCTCTCAGGCATCACACCAAGACCTGGACACTTCTCCTGCCTGGCTGGGATGAGGAAGAAACTCCTCCATGGACTGAAAAACTCCCCAGAAATGTTCCTGTCACTGTGATCTCCATCTTTTCTGTCCTCACCTCATCTACAGCCCCTTGGAAGGAGCTGACCCATCACCACACGTGGCACCATTTGGGGGCAGGAGGCAAAGATGCCTCTGGGGCTGTGCAAGAACACAAGAACATTGAAAAAAAAAAACCACTTAAAAAACTAAAACGTGCAAATTTTCGAGATGGGAGATGATTTGGGGAAGAAATAAAAGTGAATTTTGAGTATAGTGGTGCTTCACACTCCCGTGGTAGCTCTGCAAATCACAGCCCTTAATAAATAATCAAGAGATGGAAGGATAATATTAGGGCTTTTTTTTTTTTTTAAAAAAAAAGCTGTAAGAATAATTAAAATTAAGTCATTTATCCAAGGCAGGAAAAAGTATCAGAGATGGGAAGCCCTCACCCCTTGCTCAATACCCACACAGGGCTCTGATCAGGTACAGAGCCAGGCAAGAAAAACAAGTGTATTTATTCAAAAGGGCATGAGCTTAGCCTTCTAATTAGAGACAACCTCATTAGAAAATCCAATCATTTTCCCTTTGAAAGTTTAAACCACAGAGACAGCCTATGAGGCCCTACATACCAATCAGCTCACCTGGGGGTTGCTTTTTTATACAGATGAAGCCATTCTGGATTAAAAACCCCCTCAGCCAACAGCTCTGTCACTGCCTTTGTCACCACTGCAGAGCCTTTTTGCCAAACACAGATGAGAAATCACCTCTCAAATGCAGAATTAATTAGGGAAGGGTAAGGGAGACGTGCAGAACATCACCAGCCTTGCCAAAGCTCTCTCCTGTTCTCCCTCCTCCTTTTTATCCTGCTTTTTATCTGTTATTTTCTCATTAATACTTCCTTTTCCTTTCCTCCCTGAGGTTCATCACTTGGACAAGGCTGCCCTGCTGGGAACACCAGCTCCAGGGGAGGAGATCAGAAGGAATTTCCTCATGGAAAAAAACAGTTGGTAAATATTGGAAAAGGCTGCCCAGGGAGGTTTGGAGTGCCCATCCCTGGAGGTGACCAAGGATGTGGCACTCAGAGCTCTGGGCATCCACAATTTGGATTCCGTGACCTTGAAGGGCTTCTCCAGCCTCAACAACCCCAGGATTTTGGGAATGGGGATCTCTGAGCATCATCATGGAGCTCTTAAAACCCATCCCTGAATACCCTCCCAGCGTGCAGAGGGACATGGTAATTACACAGCTTTTCAAAGGAAGGATAAATCCATTAAAGCCCATTAAATAATTCTTTAAAAAAAAAAAAAACAAACCAAAAAACAATGTCTGAGCCACTCCTTGTAGCTCCAAACCAGCTGATCCTAATGAAAGATGGAAATTCTTGCTCTCCAAATGAAACTTTATAGGGTATTAAACAAGCACCCTCAGCACTTATCTAAATCTTTAATTAGTTCTATAATATACTGATGATATCAAGGCTAATTAAATTTATACAGATAAAGAGCAATGAAATTCTAGCCAAGTGAGCTGGAAAGTACATATTAAATAGTAAATTTAATGGCTCAGGAAGATAAATGCAATTTTGTGTAAAAAAAAAAAATTAAATTCAATTTACATGTTGTATTGAAATTGATTTAGGGGTGTGCAAATGATTGGAAAAGAATCTTTTTAATAGATCAGTAAAAGTGTTAATCTGACCTGTTTAAATATTGGTTATTAATGCCAGCATTTGCAAATAAGCCACACGCATTTGCATTTTACTGCATATAGTAAAAAAAAAAAAAAAAATTATCTATGCCATCTGCCAGTTTATAGGGAATATTAAGGGATTTTTCCTCTTGCCTCTTGCATAAATTGGAGGAACATGGAAATGAATGTAGCCTGAAAGAAGAGGGAGTCAGCACTTCCAACAGAAAGTGCTGCAGAGATTGCTCCAGTCAGCAAAAAAATCCCACAATTTTCGCTTCCCTTTGGGAACGACAATGACTGTGACAACCCCCCAGCTGTATTTAGGATCCAGTGATGTGGAACTGGATGGGATTGGGGAGGTGCTCGGTGGTGCCAGCTGAGCTTTGATAAACCAGGAATGGTCGGGAGCTGCTGATGGGTGAAGGACACAATGGGATCCCACAATGGGATGGGCCCAGAACGGTGAACTGGGGCAGGAGCTCAAGCTTCTCAAGCCCTCAAGTCAGTGTCAGCCTGTGGTAGGTCATGGTTGGGTTCCACAAATCAATGTCTGCCTGTGGTGTCATGTTTGGGTTCCACAAGTCAGTGTCAGCCTGTGGTAGGTCATGTTTGGGTTCCACAAGTCAATGTCAGCTGTGGTAAGTCATGGTTGGGTTCCACAAGTCAATGTCAGCTGTGGTAGGTCATGGTTGGGTTCCACAAGTCAATGTCAGCTGTGGTAAGTCATGGTTGGGTTCCACTTATCAGTTCAGTGTCAGCCTGTAGTAGGTTCTGTTCGGATTCCACAGGTCAATGTCAGTCTGTAGTAGGTCATGGTTGGGTTCCACAAATCAATGTCTGCCTGTGGTGTCATGTTTGGGTTCCACAAGTCAATGTTGGCCTGTTGTAGGTTGTGTTTAGGTTCTACAAGTCAATGTAAGCCTGTGGTGGGTTGTGTTTGGGTTCCAAAAGTCAATGTCAGCTGTGGTAGGTCATGTTTGGGTTCCACAGGTCAATGTCAGCCTGTGGTAGGTCATGTTTGGGTTCCACAGGTCAATGTCAGCCTGTGGTGGGTTGAGTTGAGTTCATCAGCTCCATGTCTGCCTGTAGTAGGCTGTGTTTGGGTTCCACAGGTCAGTGTCAGCCTGTGGCAGGTTGTGTTTGGGTTCCACAACTCAGTGTTCACCTGTAGCAGGTTGTAGTTGAGTTCCACAATTCTGTCCCCCTGTAGCAGGTCATGGTCAGGCCCTGTTGCTTCCCAGGACCTTCCCCAGGGTTTGGGCAAACAGTCCCAAGTTGTTGAAAGCACCATCCCAGTTTTTTTTTTTTTCCTGGTCACCTTTTAATTTACTTTGAATGCTGTGGTGGCTTCCGAAATTAGGGAAAGGAGATTTTTTTCGTGGACAAGCAAATCAAACTTGTTGTATTTTTTTTGTTGATTGCATTGATGGAATGGATGTTCCATTCCACGGAACACTCATCAAAGAGTTTAATTTTTTGGATTCTCTTGCCTCATGGCCTTATTTTTTTCTGCTGGTGCCTCGATGCAGCCTGAAAACTGCTGAAATTGGGAAAGGACCTGCCAGGCCTGGAGTTATCCAAACCAGGGGGGAACAAACCCCTGCAGCAGCCTCCAACCACCACCACGGCCTCAAGGACATCGACTGCCACCACCCCAGGAGAAAAAACGGGGCAGAAAGAAACCAGGATGGGCTCAATGCCAAAATTTGAGATGTCCAGAAAGTGGTGGACATCAGCATGGAGCTGTGGATCTCCTGGATGAGAGATTAAGAGCTTCAACCCTCTCCTGTTTGATTTTCCTGCTGGTCTCTGGCCTGAGGAACGTTTCATCCCAGTTCTCAACGCTTCTCCTGCTGCTTGGAAACCTCCAGGTTTGAGGCTACGGGTTTTTCTGAGCAGCTGCTGCTCATTTCCAACATTTTTGGTTGAAATTGCTTTTCCCTCTTATCATTCTGAGGAAAAAAGTTGTATTTAGAGGGATTGAAACCCACCACCCCTAAAAGAGCAGCTCCCCATTGCTGTGTGCACTACTTCTGCCTATTCCTGGTGGGTTTAGCTCCAATTATCCCAACTTTTTCATCCAACAGAGCTTCACGACAATATTTTTTTTTTGCCAGACAGCACAAATCCGAGTATTTTAAACAAATATATTATCAAGGCAATGTCAGTGCAGGGTAAAACCCAGAGTTCATGAAGTTTCTATCTCCACAGCACAAAAAAAAAAAAAAAAAAGGATTTTACTCATGGAATATCTTGGAGTTGCATCCCTTTTTATGGACAGACTCCACTGCAGTGCAACAGCAGCTCCTTGGAAACAAAACTGGTGCCCACAGAGTGAGAAGAGAACCCCCTGCACTGCTCCTGGATGGTGGAGTAGTTCAGAGCCATCAAAAGCACAGCAATTCTCTGAACTGCTTTTCATCTCCCCCCAGAAACGCGTCTCCAACTGCACAAACCCTCCAGGCTCCCCTAAGGGCTCTGCTGGGAGAGCTGAACCTGGAGTTTTCTGTAGTAATTTATTAATTTATCCACCACCTCCTGCAGTTCCTGTTTGAGGATTTCCTGAGCTGCTTTGGAGAAACCACGTCCAGAACTTCTCTGTTCTCTCAAAGGCTCCTTTGAGGGTGAGGAGGAGCAATGACCCCACCATGGTTCCCTCCCACCTCATCCTGTCTGTGGTTATGGGGCCACAGGGAAGCTCCTTGTGTGTTCCTTGTGGGATGGATCCACCCCACAGAATCATGGAATAATTCAGGTTGGAAAAGCCCTCTGAGATCATCCAGCCCAACCATCCCCAGCACTGCCAAGGCCACTGCTGACCCGTGTCCCCAAATGTCACCTCCACATGGCTTTTAATCCCTCCAGGGATGGGGGTTCCAGCCCTGCCCTGGGCAACCCTTTGGCTGAAGAGGTTTTTCCTAATACTGATGCTCCTTGAGTAACATCCCAGATTCCACCCTTGAAAGCCCTTCCAGGGACTAAAAGCACATTTTTCCTGTTGATTCCCAAAAATCTTCACATTTTCCATGAAGGAAAACTGAATTTCCCCCAGCGCCCCACTATTAACAGATGGCAGAAAAATCCACCCATTTCCCACGTTGGGCTGGGCTTAGGAAAGTAACTCCAAAGGCATTGAATCCTATTAGAAAAGCCATATTTTATATCTTGCTTCTTCCCAATCCAAGCTGTTCCCCACCAAAGCATGAAACTTGCTTTTATTTGCACTTCTTTCCTTCTCCTCTTTGTTTTTCCACACGTGGAATCCGTGTCTGACAGACCCATTTCAGCTTTAGGTGTTAATGCACCTCTGTGACGTGTGAATTTTAGGGCTTCTCTGCATCATTTGAGCTCAAATCTGGAATACAAATTATAAAATACAAGGGGGAGCTTTATACCTTCAGTAAAATTGGAATAAGAGATGATACACTGGACATAATTTCTTGAATATATCTAAATGTCGACATCATATGTGAACGTGTATTCAATGCATTGCTCTGGATGTAATTATTTCAATATTTAACTAACTCCCTAAAAAATAAAAACTGAAGCATTTGGACTTTACCTGAGCGAGTAGATTTCTCCTGGCTACGAGGCCCAGGTTCATTAGAGGACAGATTTAATTGCTACATCAGAGTTTTTTTTTGTGCTGTTGATACCCGACATCTGACGCGCCAAAGTTCAGGGACGCCAATCAGGCGCGGTGCAGATGCCACTCTGCAGAATGTTCTCAGACAGCCTCCATCTGTCAGATATGGTAATCCCTGCTCCCCCCCCCATCAATAATTCACCTCCCTCACTCCATTTGAGTTGGAATTTTTAATGCCAGCCCCAGCAGAGGCTCCACCTCAGGATGAGACATTTCCAGATCTGCATTCCTGGCTCGTTCCTGCCCCGGAGCTTCTCGCCTTTGGCACTTCAAGAATAATTTCTCAGTTTATTTTTTTTTTTTTT
>VWZU01007460.1:58575-77299 GCA_013397095.1 Sterrhoptilus dennistouni
AAAAAAAGCATTTTATTTTATTTTTAACCCTGCTGAAAACTGAGAGGGGATAGAAGAGCTCCAGCAGCAGCTCTGACGTGTGAGATGGAGAAAGGGGATTTGATGATACCTGGGCATCGCTGTGCCAAGGCAAGACAACTGTTCCAGGGAATACATCAGCCAGGGCTTTGTCCCCTGCACATTTAAATGACTGCAGTAATACTCTCCTTCCCTTGGGAGTCTATTTCACACTTGAACAAATCCAACTCTTGGATAAAAAATAAAATAACAAACCGCCTGATACCGAGCTCGTGTTTTATTTTCTTCAATTTCATCCCATTACTCCCTGTTATTTCCCCTCTCAGCCCAGCTCTCTCCCCATCCACTGTTTGCTCTCTTTGATTATTTCCAGCCTTATCGTGGCCTTTCAGACGTCCACGACTCCGAGGAATCTTTGGGAGTGTCTTGATGGAGTCACAGTCTCTGTTTTGTGATCCTTATTCTCTCCTCTGTCCTCAAAATCCCAATTCTTTGTGGAGTCAGTCCCAATTGTTTATGGAGCCAATTGTTTGTGGAGTCAGTGATGGGGAGAAGATGGGGGAGGATTTTGGGATGCCCCAACAAGCTGCAAACTCAGCCTGGTGTCTTTGCTTTTCCAAGATCAGAGTTTTCCAGGATCCTAATCCACAATTCCTGTTTTCCTCACCTTTTGGTGTCCACCCAGAATCCTGGAATGGTTTGGGTGGGAAGGGACCTTAAAGCCCATCCAGATCCACCCTCTGTCATGGGCAGGGACACCTCCCACTGTCCCAGGCTGCTCCAAGCCCTGTCCAACCTGGTCTTGGACATTCCAAGGATGGGGAGTCCTCTCTGGACAGATCCATGGATCCACTGAAATCAGCAAACTCCAAAGTGATCCACACTGGGGCAGCTCCAGCGCAACGTGGAGCCTTTGGAATTCCGTCCCCACCTTTTCCCAGGGATCCAACACCTCCTGATTTTTCGGGATTTACTCCAACCACCCCTCACTGAGAAGATGCTGAGGAAGGCAGGATGTCTCTGTTGGACGCTCAGCTTTTCCCAGCTCTTTTTTCCCACATTTTCCTCCCAGCTCCTCAGCCCCTCTGGACCTTCAGTCAGTGTCAATCCACCTTGGGTCCTTGAGTGAACTATCCCAGGGCAGGGTGACATCTTTCAGCACAGCTCAAATCTCTTCCTTTCACCCCCACTCCCCTTATCCCAAACTTCTCCAGAATTTTTTCTACAGGGAGCTGACCTTGGCTGGATCCAGGTGCCCACCAAGCTCTTCCATCCCTCCCCTCCTCAGATGACAGAAAGTGGAAAAATGATGGAAAAAAACCCTTTTATGATGGAGCAAACATCACAAAACACGGAATATCAGTCTGGGATGGCTATCCTGGATACGTTTTTCCCAAAATTTTTCCCATTCCCAGGCTGCTGTTGAAGAGACAGCCTTGATGCCGTCGCCAAAATCCTGGTGTGTGTCACTCCTGAACTCTGACAAATAATGGGAAATAATATGGGAATACCCCTGGACACAGCTGGGGGTTTCCAGCAAGAAACATCTGGAAGCCACAGGGGTTAACTGAGCTCCTCTGCTCTGCGCCAGGTGGATTTTTTGGATGATTTTCTCCTCTTCCCACGGCCAAGGTGATGTTTCCATGCTGAGCTTGTGCTGCCAAGGGTTAAAAAGCAGCTGGGCCAGGCACCCACAGCCTGAAGGGACAGCCCTGCCCCAAAAAAGAGTCAAAAAAGCAATTTAAACCCCAAAAGTTCATGCAAGGAGGGGGAAAGATGCTGCTAAGAAGCAGCAAAATGAGCGGTAAAAGCATTTCCTGGGCAATCAAAAAAATCCTGTTTGGCTGCCACATTTTGGCTGAATTAAAAGAATTAAATTCTCAATTAAAAGAAGATTTATTTTAGATTTATTTTGCCTGGCTGAAAAGCAGGAGGGGTTTCTTTCCTTCTCCATTTTGAGCCATCCAGGGCCAGTCATTTCCCATTTTTTCCCCCCCAAATTTAGGTGAGAGAGTTCAGCCAAAGGAGGTTGGTCACCAGAAGCTCCTCCAGAGAGGGAGCTGAGCACCTCCAGGGGATTTAATCACTTTTTGAACTCTCTGAACCACATTTTGGTGATGCCCATCTCTTTTTAAGACTAAAAAGACTCATTTGGGTGAAGGATTCCTTTACTCAGAGCTTTGGAGAGGTTAAAAAATGAACAAGATGAGGATGAAGATGAGGAAGAAGGGGGTGGACACACAAAACAGAGCTTAGAGTGGACAACAAAATAAAAATGTGCAAGTTCAAGCTGGACATGAGTAAAAACAGTGGCAAATTTATGTAGAAACACATGGAATGAGATTAATTTTAGTGTTTGAGACAGCAAATTTTTGTCAGAGAAGGGTTTTGGCAGAAAATTAAAAAGAAGGACTCGTGTTAAGGGCAGCAACTGTGAACTGGGCAGGTTTCTCCTTCCAGTACCTCCAAAAATCCCACAAAAAAGGGTTTAATACTCAGGTTTTTAACATGAAATGGTTTTTAACTCCAGAGTTGAGCTGCTCTCCTGGAGAATCTGCTGGAGACGGGGGTTGGACACGACTGGGAAGTGCTGCCAGCACGGCAGGAGGTTTGGGGGCTCCAGCTCATGGTTTTATTTGCATTTTCAGCCCCAGCCCCTCATCAATTAGTCAGAAATCAGAGCTGACGTTTGTAAACTGTTTGGGCGGCAAAACTGGAACTGGAATTTGGACAAAAATGTGATTTTGCAGGACGCACCTCACCTACACCGAACGTTCCAAAATTTGTCACCAATTAACACACCAGAGCTGCTGTTTATGGGAATGTCCAATCCCATCCAGCCCCTTTAGGTTTGATTTTTTTTTTCCTTTTAAATCCCTGGAAAACAGGAGCCAAAGGCATGAACAATCTCAGCTGTGCATTTCCCAGTGCTGATGTTTCCTTCCCGAGCTGTTCCTTAGAGAATTTGGGATAAAATCCTGCCTGGAGGAGCCTCCCTTTGGATGCTTCTCACCCAAACTTGCTCACGTTTTTCCCCTGAGGGGAACAAATCCTACAAAAACACCCAAATTCTTCCTCTTTGCCATCCCAAGAGCTCCAGATGGGATGGACTCCCAGCTCTGAGTTAATCCTGGTTTTAAGGAGATGTAAATAATCCCGACTCCACCAACTTCACCAAGACCAGGATTTATCCATCCCAACACTCCAGGGAAAAAAACCTTGGAGCAAAGGGCAGGGCTGTGTGGATCCCAGATCCCTGCAGAGGGCATAACATCCCCACGGATGGAAGTGGGAAGCTGCTCCTCTTCCCTGCATTTCTATTTCAGTCCTTTGCCAGCAGCAAAATAAGAAACATTTCCTGTTTTGTTTTTTTCCTCCCTCTCGCTGCAATCAGGAGATGGCCAAATTAGCGTTGTCCTAATTACCCCTCAGCAGGTGCCAAAGCCAGGAATGGCAAAAGGAAGGAAGGAAGGACCTTCGAGTTGGAGCCAAACAAATCAAATCCATTGTCTGGCTCCAGGCAGGGAAGTTTTGGGTGGAAAAGGAATATTTTGGACAATGGCACACGAGCGGTCCCTGATGTAGGGGGGAGGGTGTTCAGACAAAGTTTAGCCTCTGTTCACTGCTATTGTTAATAAAAATAATAATAATAATGATGATTATGATGATGATGAGGTTGTTTGCTGGATGAAGTTTTCCCTGAATAAAATCAGGCAATGGGAAGTAATTTCTTGGTCAGGAAGCACAAGAGCTTTTTCAGGCTCAACAGCCACGGAGGGGATGATGTAGAGCAGCTATTCCAGCCCACCACATTCCTGCAGCATCTTGTAGTGGTTTTTAATGGAATTATTTGGTTTTTCCTGTCCAGGAGGGCTGTTTTACAGATGGATAACTGGGATGTCCTCAGGAATTATTTATTGATATTTACACCCTTGATAAATCAAGTACTTAAAGGGTTTGACCCAAACACATCCATTACCATGGGATTGTGGTGCCTTGATTTTCCATATTTTGGTTGGGGAATGTTAGGGATGGATGATCCCAAAATGCCAATGGGACAAGGACAGAGCATTTGGTGACTCCCTGTCAGTTTATAGGATTGTTTTGGGAAAATTTCACCCACCCCAATGTGTGTGGATTCATGTGGTTACTGATTCCTTAAATCATGGAATCATTTAGGTTGGAAAAAATCCTCTAGGATTGAATTCAACCTTTCCCAGCACTGCCAAAACCACCAAGTGCCACCTCCACAGGGCTTTAAATTCCACCCCTGCCCTGGGCAGCCCCTGACCAATGCTTCAAGGAAGAAATTTTTCCTAATATCCAACATAAATCTCCCCTGGTGCAACTTACAGCCACTTCCTCTCATCCTGAAATTCCTAAATTGCCATGAGACCTGAACAGCCAAATCTCAACAGAATTGATTCCAATAGAGCTGAAATCCTTGCAAATGCTCAAATGAAGAATCTGAATTATTTCACCAGCGAGCAAAAGGCACATCCAGACATTTATTTTTAAAGATGATGCTTTAGACTCTCAGTGGCCAACTTGGGGTCATGGAATTATGGAATGGTTGAGTTGGAATGGACCTGAAAGATGATTCCAGCTCCCTGGGATGGCAGGGACACCTCCCACTGTCCCAGGCTGCTCCAACCTGGCCTTGGACACTCCAGGGATCCAGGGGCAGCCACAGCTGCTCTGGCAATTCCAGCCCAGGCAGGAATTCCCAATTCCCAATCTCCCATCCAGCCCTGCCCTGTGGCAGTGGGAAGCCATTCCCTGTGTCCTGTCCCTGTCCCCAGTCCCTCTGCAGCTCTCCTGGAGCCCCTTGGTCTCATCCTGCCTGACTAAGGGAAGAACTGGAATAATTTCTAAGCTTTACCACCACTCTCATCCACACCTCAAGCCCCTGAACTGTGCCCTGATGTGGATAAATCCACTGGCAAACCCCAACTCTCCACATCCCACTGACCATTACTCACCTTTTTCATCCCAGGAAGGAAACACCCTTGGACCACCCCAGCAAAGAGGATTCAAGAAGGGACTCCTGAGTGCCGACAACCCCCAAAGAGCAGCAATTCCCCCCTGGAATGCTGCCCTGGGCTGTACCTGTAGGCCAAGGTGCAGGTGTCCTTGTACTCCTGGAGCTTCACACACACCATGTTGAGGAACTGGTCCGAGTAGGCGCTCAGGTCGTGCATGAGGTTCATCAGGTCCTGCACTGTCTTCTCCACGATCACCGTGCTCTGGGGAGGGGAAAAAACAGCCCAGGGGTGAGCAGGAGCTCTGTGAATCTTTTATCTCAGCCCTCTCCTGTGGGTTTATTATCTTCTTTTAGAGCTGGGATTAAAGCTCATGAGATACAGTTCTTGTGTTCGGACTCAGATGTTTATTAATTCTTATCTATGTTACGGTCTCACAAGCTGTGAGTTCTGGCTGACAAAGTAAAAACATGGATCTGTCTCTAACTCTTTTCAAGGTCTTTTAAGCACTAATTGTCCAACAACGAGATGGCACCTAAATTATTTTTACTTTTAACCCAATAACCAATCCTCATTGCAATAATCCTCCTGCAATGAGGATTTTTCTACCCAATTACAAGATTCCACCCAAACCCAAGAAGAAGAAGATGAAAGAAGAAGAACTCAGCCAACACCCTAAATCCTCCATCTTCTTTTATATATATTACTATATTCTAAAATTTATNTTATCCAAACCCCACACCCACAATCCCAGTGCTGTCACACAATTTTTGGAAGCCTCTTCCAAGGCCTCAGGTCAAATGTAATATTTGCTTGGCCTGTGAGCACAGAAATCCTAAAATTCTCAGTGCCCAGGGTTCCAACACTCTCCTGCTTTGCTGATTGTTGTCACAGATGCAGAAGTGCAGCTGATGCTCCCTTGATGCTGAGCAGGGGCTGGGGAGGCTCTGCCAGCAGCTGAATAAATGAGGGGAAGGAAAAAAGAAACAAAACTGGGCAAGAAAAGGAGGAAAGTGGTTTTAAAGGTTTAAATATCAGCTTGGGAAGTTTGGATTTTTGGATTTCTGAGCCACTTGCTGCAGTTCACCAGGTCTTTCCTTCATAAATTGAGACCTCAGAAGGCAAAAATGTGATTTTTAGAGGTACACAGAGCCCAAAGTGCTGCTCCACATCCCTACAGATCCTGGAATTACTGAGGTTGGAAGAGACTTCCCAGTCCAACCTTTGATCAATCCCCACCTTGCCACCCCAAACAGAGCCCAGAGTGCCACTAAACCCCCTGATGAGCAGGTTTGGTTTCCTCCATCCTGCAGGAGGTACCACATACCCAACAACGTCCAAGATTCCAAGAGCTCCATGTGAATTCTGGGATTTCTGAGCCCCCCCGCAAGGTGACTTGGCACAGTTTGTATTTATTTTTGCCCGCTGTGTTTGATTCTGTTGCTGCAAACAAGACAGAGGGGAGGTCATGGAAGCCCCAGGTTGATGTAAATTGGTCATGGAAGTCCCAATTGAATTGAATGAATTGATATATATTGAATTACTAATGGTCCATTGATATAAATTGAATTATTAACGGTCTCAGTAGAGTGAAGGGTTATCCCTGAATTGCACCAAAGGAAGATACTGAAGAATTTTGGAAGACCTGGCTGATCTGAGAAATTCTGGACTCAAATTAAACGGGAGGATCCCAGGGATTTCCCTTCATCTGTGTCCATCAGGACGTGAGGAGATGTTGGAGACTCAGAGCAAAATCTCATCGACCCCCAAATCACCACCTCAGCCACATCCCACAGCCCAAATTCCATCTCTCCACTGATTTCCTGATTCAAGTGTGGCAGCATCACCCTGATCCCTAAAGTCACCATTGATCCCTCAGGAATAATAATAAAAAAAAGATAAGAAAATCCTCCCAAGCTCACGTAGCAACACAGAAGACAAAACCAATTCCTTTCCTTTTTGTGTGGATAAATCAGATTTTTTTTTCCTTTTCCACTGGGATTTCAGTGGTGGCACCAGGGTGGGGTTTGCAGCAGGATCAGTGGTGACAACTCATCTCCTGGACCTTCCCAGGAGAAGGATCTGTCCTGCCAGGAATCCTCGTGTGAACCCTCTTGGGTTGGACATGAAACCACACAAGGAGGAATCCAACCTGGCCTTGATCCATCTCATTTCAATTTATTTTCATAACTCAACGTTTGGAACTTAAAAACCCAGGAGTGGATGTTAAAACACAAAGTATTGTGGCTTTTATGGAAGTTTTTCCCCCACTTATCTTCCTTAACAACATTAAAATTCCACCAAAGCTCTCCTGCCAGTATGTGGATTTTAGAATAAACCCTACTGATTTAAAGGGAACAAAATGCTACTTGAATGCTTAAAAAAAAAATAATAATCAAAGGGAGAAAAAAAAGGAGAATTACCATATGAAAGAAGACACTGCCAAGGTACGTAATGGCCACATTTTAACCTTCCCCAAAGCCCTGCTGTCACCTCTGCAGGTGTCCCTGGGGACTCCCTGTCTGAGGAGGCTTTTTTTGGGCTTCTGCAAGTCCCCAAAATGAAAGGCAAATCACATTTATTCCCAGAACCACAACTCCTTTGTGCCTCTGCCCCATCTGGTTTCGTTAGCGACAAATGGACGTGATCAAAGCTTAATTTTTTATGGTGAGGCACTTCAATGGAGTCTTTAAAAAAAAAAACAAAAAACCACCAAAAAACCCCCCTCACACTAACAAGGAGACTCATCCAGGGAAAAATATCCAGCCCCTCACACCTGAATCCCAACACCACAGCGAGGGGATGGTTTTCATTGCTCCTCCAGGAGGGTTTTCAAAGAGGCTGAAAGCTGCTAAAAATAAAAAAGAAATTCCCTCTCGACGCCCTCCTGTCCCTCAGCTGAGGATGAAACAGAGAGAGCACTGCTGGTTGTTAACACTGTGGGGTTTGTCTTTAATGGGGTTTGCAAATATTTGCCATTTTCCCCTTGGTTTGTTCCTTTATTCCCAGCGGGGCTGGAGCTCCAGGGGATGGAAAGTAGTTCCAGGGCAGGGAGAATTCCTGATCTGGCTCTGGGGTGACACAGAATGAGCAGAGATGGAGATATTGTTCCAGGAGTTCCTTTTTGGGATTTCAATATTCCAGCAGTTCCTTTGGGATTTCAGTATTTCACCCATTCCTTTGGGATTTCAATATTTTAGCCATTCATTTGGAATTTCAGCCATTCCTTTGGGATTTCAGCATTCCATCCATTCATTTAGGATTTCAATAATCCAGCCATTCCTTTGGGATTTCAGAATTCCAGTAGTCTCTTTGGGATTTCAGTATTTCACCCATTCCTTTGGGATTTCAATAATCCAGCCATTCCTTTGGGATTTCAGCACTTCAGCCATTCCTTTGGGATTTCAATATTCCAGCCATCCCTTTGGGATTTCAGTATTCCAGCAGTTCTTTAGGATTTCAGTATTTTAGCTATTCCTTTGGAATTTCAGCCATTCCTTTGGGATTTCAGCATTCTAGCAGTTCCTTTGGGATTTCAGAATTCCAGCCATCCCTTTGGGATTTCAGTATTTCCAGTCTTTCCTTTGGGATTTCAGTATTTTAGCTATTCCTTTGGGATTTCAGCCATTCCTTTGGGATTTCAATAATCCAGCCATTCCTTTGGGATTTCAGCATTTTAGCCATTTCTTTAGGATTTCAATATTCCAGCAGTTCCTTTGGGATTTCAATATTTTAGCCCTTTCTTTGGAATTTCAGCCATTCCTTTGGGATTTCAGCACTCCAGCCATTCCTTTGGGATTTCAGCACTTTAGCCATTTCTTTAGGATTTCAATATTCCAGCAGTTCCTTTGGGATTTCAATATTTTAGCCCTTTCTTTGGAATTTCAGCCATTCCTTTGGGATTTCAGCCCTCCAGCCATTCCTTTGGGATTTCAGCACTCCAGCCATTCCTTTGTGATTTCAATATTCCAGCCATTCCTTTGGGATTCTTGCCCTGTGCAACCCCAGTTAAAAGGGTTTGACATGACTGGAGAAAGGGAGCACTGGAGGTGAAACGAGGCAACTGGGGGGATGTTTTTAAAGGTTCCCTAAAAATGCAATTTTAGGACAATGAAGGAGATTTTCAAAAACGCAGAAATTCAAACCACGAGCTCAAACCTCCAAAACTTCCAGCTTTTCACAGACTCAGAGAACAAATTGGTCCATCTATGGGCAGGGACACCTTCCCTTGTCCCAGGTTATTCCAAGCCCCATCCAACCTGGCCTTGGGCTTTTCCAGGGATGGGAAATGCACAATTTTATTTTCCAGCTCCTTGGTGAGGAGCACTTGGATTAGAGGAACAATCTTCCCCCTCGACTCTTTAATTTTTATTATTTTTATTTTATTTTTTTCAGAAATCACAGCTTTTTCCCATGCCTTGGGAGGGAGAATCTCCATTTCCTTGGGGGAAAAGCAGACAAAAGATGGGGGAATATCCTGCTCAGAAATCTCTCCAACCAAAGCACAGCAGATGGAGGGAGAGACCTTGGCACTGGAAAAGTTGCCCATTTCTCGTTGATTTTTGCCCATCACAAAATATCTCCTTGAGATGCCTTGGCAGAGGAAGGCACCAGATGAGGGCAGGACGTGGCTGCCTCACAGGAGAAGAATTAATCAAGCCTGATTTAATTTTTAAAGTGGAGTTTAGCTGACTCCTCATGATTTTTGAGCACCAAATGGAGCCCAGCCGTAATTAAAGAAGGACAGGAAGTTTTTAAAGCTCTTCAGGCTCAGGGCTGAACCACAAATCTGGATTTGGGACCATTCCCAAGGGACAAAAACTTGAATTTCTTAAATACCTGGCCAGGCTTTGGTGAACTGATAAATATCAAGTGTTGTCAGTGCCTTGGAGGACAATGGGAAAGGGAGATGATAAAAACTGGAGATTTTTGCCCAATTTTCCCCCAAATACCTCATGAGGCCACTGGAAGAATTCTCACTAAATGGGCAGAGTTAGAGATGGGAATCATTGAAACCTGAAAAGGAAAAGTTTGCCTGGAATTTTGGGATAAATGGGCTGTTTAATTCTCTTTGGTGGCTCTAAAATAGCCCAAAAACCAGCCCTGAGGTCATGGAGTGGAAATGGGAAAAAATGGATCCATCAGTGGCCTGAGGAGGAAACCTGGAGCCTAATTCCAGCACCAACACTAAAATAAAACAGTAAAACAATAAAACAGAGGAGTAAAACAAGCCCTGAAACAACTAAATTAATTTTATTTTAGCTATCAGAGGAAAGGGGAGAGTCTAAATTCCCTCCTCTGCTGATCAGTGGAGTGATAACACCGTTTTCTCATTTTTCCTTCTGGCACATCCAGGTTTTACAGAGGGCTGGAGTTTTTAGAATGTATCAATTCTGGCCAGGCTCTGGTGAACTGATAAATATCAAGTGCTGTCAGTGCCTTGGAGGGCAATGGGAAAGGGAGATGATAGAAACTGGAGATTTTTGCCCAAATTTCTCCCAAATACCTCATGAGGGAGAAGGTAGTTTGGAAGAACTCTCACTGAATGGGCAGAGTTAGAGATGGGAATCATTGAAACCTGAAAAGGAAAAGTTTGCCTGGAATTTTGGGATAAATGGGCTGTTTAATTCTCTTTGGTGGCTCTAAAATAGCCAAAAAATCAGCCCTGAGGCCACGGGAATGGGAAGAGTTGGATTCATTGGGAACAGGAGCCCCATTCCAGCACCAACACTAAAATAAAACAGTAAAACAATAAAACAGAGGAGTAAAACCAGCCCTGAGACAACTAAATTAATTTTATTTTAGCTATCAGAGGAAAGGGGAGAGTCTAAATTCCCTCCTCTGCTGATCAGTGGAGTGATAACACCGTTTTCTCATTTTTCCTTCTGGCACATCCAGGTTTTACAAAGGGCTGGAGTTTTTAGAATGTATCAATTCCATTCCAAACCCGTGTTTAGCAGCAAAATCTCTTTTCACAGACTCCAATCTGATTGCCTGCTTTCCTCCCCCAGCCTTTTTCCAGGAAAATCCATTTTTCCAGGTTCAGTTCTGCCTGTTACTATGGTTATACTACAACCTTGTTTCCCAAATGCTCCTAATTCCAAAGGGATTTTATTTTATTTATTTTGTTTTATTTTTATTTTAAACCATAATTCCACCTGTTTCAATGCAGGTGATATTTTAATTTTGATGAGATTTATCCTGTGAGGTCCTGAGTTAATTCACCCCATTGGATGCGAGCCCAGGATCTGCTGGAATTCTCTCCCTGCCTTAAATGGGATGTTGCAGGAGACAAATGAGTGCACAAACAAGGTCTTGAATAAATCTCATTTACCTGGCACTGTGTGATCCAGGTAAAGCTTTGCTCCAGTGAGCTGCAATATTGATGAAGAGCAAAACGTACATTTGTTTAAAAAAAAAAAAATTAAAAAATAATAATAAAAAAAAGGAGAAACATGAACCATAAAATCTGCTCATTGCTGCATTACTGTGACCATAAACCCCTAAACACTCTGTTCAATATTTTGGGATTTCACAGATTGGAACACAAAGTCAACATTTCCTCGTGCAGCCCCTGCACAAGGGCAGTAAATGCAGTTAAAGCACAGAGAGGGGAGGATGCCACGAGGGTTTGCAAGCTCTGCAAGGGTTCAAAATCAAATCAGCAGCTCTGGGATTTCAAATTCAAGGCACAGAATTAAAACACTCGTGGATTTTCTGGAGTTTGAGAGGCCAAATCCCAAAGCTGGGGAAGAGTGGAGAGGAGGCACAAGGATGGGGTGTGGGAAAATGGGGATTTCCATCAGATTCTTTGTTAGATTTGAGATGAACCTGTGCTCCAGATGGGGCTTCACTGCAAGGAAAAGCTTCCTTAGAAAGATTTCATGGAATCATGGAATGGTTTGGGTGGGAAGGGACCTTCAGGATCATCCAGTGCCATGAGCAGGGACACCCCACACTGTCCCAGGCTGTTCCAAACTCAATGTCCAACCTGGCCTTGGACACTCCAGGGATCCAGGGGCAGCCACAGCTGCTCTGGCAATTCCAGCCCAGGCAGGAATTCCTTCCCAAGAGGAAGGAATGGAAAGCCATTCCCTGTGTCCTGTCCCTCCATTCCTTGTCCCCAGTCCCTCTGCAGCTCTCCTGGAGCCCCTTGAGGCCCTGGAATGTTCTGGAAGCTCTCCCTGGATCCTTCCCTTCTCCAGGCTGGCAATTCCCAGCTCTCCCAGCCTGACATTGGATCCATCTCCTCTCCAAGAAATCNATCCCAGAGAGATCCAATCCTTCCCTGGACATCCCAGGGATCCAGGGATTCTCTGGCAATTCCAGCCCAGGCAGGAATTCCCAATTCCCAAGATGCCATCCAATTAAACTGAGTCCCTTCCTACAGAATCCCAGAACCATCCAAGCTCTCCCTGCAGGGATTTCCATACAGGACACAGATTTAACCCCTGGGCTGCAGCTCAGCCCTTCCCCACTGCCCTCAGTGTGAAGTGAGATGTTCACTCCCATCACCTTCAGCTCATCTCTCCCAGCAGAAACGAATTTTGCAACTCTCAAGACAGAAAAATGTGCCCGGAAAACTCCACATGGAAAGTTTTTCCCAAGGAGAAATGCTCCACGTAGCCCTGATGACTTGGACTTGTCTCTCACGACACTTTGCTGATATTTACACAGAAAAAGGTAAAAAAACCCTCTTTCCTTGGTGACCCCCTGAACGCCTTTGATGTTGGAATCCTTTCCAAGCTGCTCATTTTTACTTCATTCCAGACTTCCCAGCCACAAAGAGATCCAGCAGATCTGAAGCTGGATCACAAATGAGTTCTGTGTTTCTTAATTAACCACAGGTTAATTAAGGTGTGCTGGATTCTCCGTCTCTGACGGGCTCAAAAGGTGTTTTCCTGGGAGAGTCGCCACACTCCCAATGGAATTGTGGACTTGATGAGGAAATTACTGGGTGGAGAAATCACTGGGTGGAGAAATCACTGGGTGAACTTTCCTGGCTGATTATGCTGCAGATCTGGTGAATTAATTCTGACTTTGACCTCGAATTCCACAGCAAAAGGCACCCAAGTTATGCTTAAAAACCTCAATCCAACAAAACCAGGTGAGCTCTGACCTTGGAGTTTCTAAAAGAGGTGGGATTTTATTTTCCAGCACCACCAAAGTGAATCTGTCCACCCAAAACGCACCAGAACTGTTCAAATCTCCTGAATTCCCTACAAAAATGGGAATTCTCAGCACATCTTTAAGTTCCCTTCCAACCCAACCATCAGCCAACCAAACCATGTCCCCAAGTGCCACCTCCACACTTTTTAACACTTCCAGGGATGGGGACTCCATCACTTCCCTGGGCAGCTGGTCCAGTGCTGGACAATCCAAGAACTCCCTGCCAAGGTGATCTCCAAAAATCCCAGCTGGACTGGAAGCATTCACATGAGGAGGATAATCCATGTAATTTTCAAACCAATAAATCCCAGATCTCTTAAACTCAAAATCAAGGAATAGGAAAATTATCACTTGGACAAGGATTTTTTTATTTTTTTCTTCCATTTATTCCCATTTCCTGTGCAGTGCAGAGGAGGAGGGGAAGGGAAAATTTGGTTGGGCACAGGGGGAAGTTTGTGACAGCCCCAAATTCCAGCCCTGACATTATTCCCTCACTTGAGACACCCAAAATCCTCCTGGAATGAGCCACAGCATAATCAGGAATATCATTGCCTAAGGCAGGGAGATGGACGGGGTAATTTAATTGGTCTTTTGTATCTCTCCCTTCTGTGATCCTGCTGAGTTCTGGAGCTATTATTAAAGGCATTTTTTAAGGTATTTTAATTTACTCCTCCAAATGGATTCCCATCCATTCACTCCCACCAAGTGAATGTTGTCAGGGACATTAGTGGGGTGATAAAATAGCTGCAGCTTCCCGCTGCTTTTAATGTGTTACATCCACCAGAAAAGTCATTAGCTCTTAGCCTTTAATACACCCTCTGCACTGCTGCAGAACTGTTTATCACTTAAAAGTGCCAGCACGGGCCAGGCTCTCCCTTTATTAATCAATATACATTTGTGCAGGGGAAAAAGGGACTTGCAGCCAGTGATTCCCAGCCTGGTTTGTGCTGCAGGAGCTGAAAAAAAAAATCCCATCCCTGACATTTTTATCCCCATCCCTGAATACTCCTAGAAGTGGCTTTTTCTCAAATTTTTTTTTTTTTTTTTTAACTTAATTGTTATTTCTTCAAGTTCTCTCTGCTATATGAAGCAGCCAGAAGATTTTTTTTTTTCTAAAACATCCCTTTGCTCTGTAGAATGGACAAAATCCTTTAGGAAGAAGATGTTTGCCATCATGTTTCTCTCCTGCTGTAACTGCCTTACTCACTCTCTACACCCTCCATTAAATTGCACAGCACTTACTCCCAGAGATCNTAAAATTGTCTTGAGATGGTGAATATGAATGTTCATATGTGTCTTTCCAGTGGTGCCTCTGGAAAGACACAATGACCATGGCAAAGGCAGCTGGATGATGCAAAACCAAAAGAAATTGGGAAAAAAATTCATTGAGAAAGGTTTAGAAGGGCTGAGCTCCTAAAAGGAAATGTTGTTGTGCCCCTGGATTGGTGCTGTCCAGTGCAAAGGCTGTAATTATGATTTAAATTTAACAAAATTAATAAAAATGCAAGAGTTCACTGGAAAACAACGGGTGAAATGCAGGAATGAGAGGTAAAGGCTTAAGAGGGATCCTGAGCTCCTGGGCTCACAAAGATGCCATTTCACTGAAATTAGAAGGCAATTTGTCAGATTTTGGTATAAGAGTCTAAAAAATCTCATTTTTAGATGTGAGAGAATGCAGAGTGACCAGGCCAATGTCACCAGTGGGTTTTGGTATAGAGGAGACCCCAAAGGACATTCAAACGTCACCTTTATGCACCAAAATTCACCTTTCAGCACCGAAATTCACATTTCTGTCTCACTCTTCGTTAACCCAACTCTAATTAACGTGATGAAGAATTTTTTGTTCACCAAAGCAACCCCTAGAAAACATAGGGAGAGAGCAGAGGCCTTGCTATGGATGGATCAGTCTGAGCTATCCCACAGGATACCATGATGGGCAGTTAAATTCACTTTTGGTTCATTTTCTGTGGATTGATTTTAGGCAGGGTTAAGGCTGGCCTTCAATTTAAAGGAGAAAAATATTTCCAAGGGGAATTTCCACTCCAATTTCCACACCAGTAGTCAGAGGTGGCCAGAGGGTGAAAATTTGGTTCTTCAGGTCCTTCTCAACAGAATGGGCAAAAAATTTCCACATTTCCATTAGAACATTCCAATGCTGGAATGCAATTTATCCATAAAACCTTTGGAATGAGAAGAATTGCTTAGGAAAAAGAAATTCCCTCAGGTCATTCGTTCAGCAGGACTTGAATTTCAATATTTTATGGCACAGGCCAGTGCTGGAACAACTGAACTCTAAGTCAAGCAAGATACTGGAATTCCCAATCTCTGTCTCCCTTGATTCCAAAGGATTTCAAACATGGAGAAATCCCAATGCAACTCCAGAGAGAACCTTGAGCAGAGCTGAGGTTCTGTCCCTGCTCCTCCTCCCAGGAACGACTCAAAAGGCAAAACCACTTGGGAACGGGAGGTGATGGACTTAAGAACACAACCCAAATATCCTTAATCCCACTAAATTTTAATTTTATGGGACCCTTGGCATTATGCTGAGTTTCCCAAGCTGGAAGTTGCAAAGAGAATTGACTCGTGTGCTGTGAAATGAAGCAGGTTACATAAAAAAATCTGGAATTTCGCTTATTGTTTTGGTACTACTTTTTGCATCAGAAAACAAAAAACCAAAAACCACNGGACAATCCAAGAACTCCCTGCCAAGGTGATCTCCAAAAATCCCAGCTGGACTGGAAGCATTCACATGAGGAGGATAATCCATGTAATTTTCAAACCAATAAATCCCAGATCTCTTAAACTCAAAATCAAGGAATAGGAAAATTATCACTTGGACAAGGATTTTTTTATTTTTTTCTTCCATTTATTCCCATTTCCTGTGCAGTGCAGAGGAGGAGGGGAAGGGAAAATTTGGTTGGGCACAGGGGGAAGTTTGTGACAGCCCCAAATTCCAGCCCTGACATTATTCCCTCACTTGAGACACCCAAAATCCTCCTGGAATGAGCCACAGCATAATCAGGAATATCATTGCCTAAGGCAGGGAGATGGACGGGGTAATTTAATTGGTCTTTTGTATCTCTCCCTTCTGTGATCCTGCTGAGTTCTGGAGCTATTATTAAAGGCATTTTTTAAGGTATTTTAATTTACTCCTCCAAATGGATTCCCATCCATTCACTCCCACCAAGTGAATGTTGTCAGGGACATTAGTGGGGTGATAAAATAGCTGCAGCTTCCCGCTGCTTTTAATGTGTTACATCCACCAGAAAAGTCATTAGCTCTTAGCCTTTAATACACCCTCTGCACTGCTGCAGAACTGTTTATCACTTAAAAGTGCCAGCACGGGCCAGGCTCTCCCTTTATTAATCAATATACATTTGTGCAGGGGAAAAAGGGACTTGCAGCCAGTGATTCCCAGCCTGGTTTGTGCTGCAGGAGCTGAAAAAAAAAATCCCATCCCTGACATTTTTATCCCCATCCCTGAATACTCCTAGAAGTGGCTTTTACTCAAATTTTTTTTTTTTTTTTTTAACACGACTCCCTCAATTACAGGTGAGCTCGGTGGCAAGGTGACAAATTTATTTCACCAGTTTTCCCTCTCCTTTGTCATCCCTGCTCTAGAACATCATTAGCAGCTGCACCACGGCACAAATGGGACGTGGAGCAGGGAATTAATGATGCTGGGGAGCTCTTTTTTAATAAATGTTTTCATACAAGCTGGCCCAGTTTGGAGAAAAAAACCCCTCAGTGTTATTTTTTTATGTGC
This sequence comes from Sterrhoptilus dennistouni, assembly GCA_013397095.1. NCBI lineage: Eukaryota > Metazoa > Chordata > Aves > Passeriformes > Zosteropidae > Sterrhoptilus > Sterrhoptilus dennistouni. The sequence continues at coordinate 75,511 of VWZU01007460.1, forward strand.
TCTGAGATCTCTCTTTTTTTTTTTTNCTTTCCAAGCTGCTATTTTTTACTTCATTCCAGACTTCCCAGCCACAAAGAGATCCAGCAGATCTGAAGCTGGATCACAAATGAGCTCTGTGTTTCTTAATTAACCACAGGTTAATTAAGGTGTGCTGGATTCTCCATCTCTGACGGGCTCAAAAGGTGTTTTCCTGGGAGAGTCGCCACACTCCCAATGGAATTGTGGACTTGATGAGGAAATTACTGGGTGGAGAAATCACTGGGTGGAGAAATCACTGGGTGAACTTTCCTGGCTGATTATGCTGCAGATCTGGTGAATTAATTCTGACTTTGACCTCGAATTCCACAGCAAAAGGCACCCAAGTTATGCTTAAAAACCTCAATCCAACAAAACCAGGTGAGCTCTGACCTTGGAGTTTCTAAAAGAGGTGGGATTTTATTTTCCAGCACCACCAAAGTGAATCTGTCCACCCAAAACGCACCAGAACTGTTCAAATCTCCTGAATTCCCTACAAAAATGGGAATTCTCAGCACATCTTTAAGTTCCCTTCCAACCCAACCATCAGCCAACCAAACCGTGTCCCCAAGTGCCACCTCCACACTTTTTAACACTTCCAGGGATGGGGACTCCATCACTTCCCTGGGCAGCTGGTCCAGTGCTGGACAATCCAAGAACTCCCTGCCAAGGTGATCTCCAAAAATCCCAGCTGGACTGGAAGCATTCACATGAGGAGGATAATCCATGTAATTTTCAAACCAATAAATCCCAGATCTCTTAAACTCAAAATCAAGGAATAGGAAAATTATCACTTGGACAAGGATTTTTTTATTTTTTTCTTCCATTTATTCCCATTTCCTGTGCAGTGCAGAGGAGGAGGGGAAGGGAAAATTTGGTTGGGCACAGGGGGAAGTTTGTGACAGCCCCAAATTCCAGCCCTGACATTATTCCCTCACTTGAGACACCCAAAATCCTCCTGGAATGAGCCACAGCATAATCAGGAATATCATTGCCTAAGGCAGGGAGATGGACGGGGTAATTTAATTGGTCTTTTGTATCTCTCCCTTCTGTGATCCTGCTGAGTTCTGGAGCTATTATTAAAGGCATTTTTTAAGGTATTTTAATTTACTCCTCCAAATGGATTCCCATCCATTCACTCCCACCAAGTGAATGTTGTCAGGGACATTAGTGGGGTGATAAAATAGCTGCAGCTTCCCGCTGCTTTTAATGTGTTACATCCACCAGAAAAGTCATTAGCTCTTAGCCTTTAATACACCCTCTGCACTGCTGCAGAACTGTTTATCACTTAAAAGTGCCAGCACGGGCCAGGCTCTCCCTTTATTAATCAATATACATTTGTGCAGGGGAAAAAGGGACTTGCAGCCAGTGATTCCCAGCCTGGTTTGTGCTGCAGGAGCTGAAAAAAAAAATCCCATCCCTGACATTTTTATCCCCATCCCTGAATACTCCTAGAAGTGGCTTTTTCTCAAATTTTTTTTTTTTTTTTTTAACACGACTCCCTCAATTACAGGTGAGCTCGGTGGCAAGGTGACAAATTTATTTCACCAGTTTTCCCTCTCCTTTGTCATCCCTGCTCTAGAACATCATTAGCAGCTGCACCACGGCACAAATGGGACGTGGAGCAGGGAATTAATGATGCTGGGGAGCTCTTTTTTAATAAATGTTTTCATACAAGCTGGCCCAGTTTGGAGAAAAAAACCCCTCAGTGTTATTTTTTTATGTGCTCTGAGATCTCTCTTTTTTTTTTTTCTTCAGTCTCGAAGCCCCAGTA
>VWZU01007461.1:0-46922 GCA_013397095.1 Sterrhoptilus dennistouni
GTTTGGATTAGGGTTAGGGTTTGTGTTTGGTTTAAGGTTAGAGTTGGGTCTGAATTAGGTTTAGGGTTAGGGTTAGAGTTCGGGTTTAGGGTTAGGGTTTGGATTAATATTAGGGTTGGGTCTGATTTAGGGTTACGGTTTGGGTTAGGGTTAGGATTATAATTAGGATTAGGTTTAGGGTTAGGCTCAGGGTTAGGCTTAGGGTTAGGTTTAAGTTTAGGCTTATGCTTAGGTTTAGGCTTAGGCTTAGGTTTGGGTCTTATTTAGGGTTAGGGCTAGGGTTAGGGTTAGGTTTTGGAGTTAGGTTTATGGTTAGGGTTAGAATTTGGGTTAGGGTTAGTATTTTTTATCACTGACCTGGATGATGGCAGGGAAAGTGCCCTTTTGTTTGTGAATGATAGAAAAATGGGCGGCAATGTAAATCTGCTGTACACTGGATAGCAGTCAAAGTGACCTCAGCCACCGTCACAGTAAGGTATCTGGTGAAATTTTCTAAGAACAGACAGACCTGGACTGGCATAACCCCACGCAGCAGCATAGGCTGGTGAGTGGCTTGTGATGAAGCAGCTCTTTCATGAAAGACCGGAGAGTGAGTGAGAATTTAAACATGAGTCAACACTGTCATGAAGGCTGTCTGCCTGCTTGGTGGTCACAGTACGTGTAGCCTGCATAGCAAGGGAAGTGATTCTTCCCTCTCATTCAGTACTTGAGATTGCATCAGGTGAGTACAGCTCAGAGGTACATCCATCCTTCCTCCATACCCATGAGGAGATTGCTAAACTGGAACATCTTCAGCAGGTGGCTGTTGGAATAGCTGAGAGGATCGAGCACCATGGAGATTTTTGGCTGCTGAAAACACGGAGGTTTCATTTCATAAAGGGATAAATATATACAATTATTTAATACAGAATGGATCATTAAAATGGTGTGCTTTTAACACCTAAGACTGTGTGGGTAGGGAAGTTCTGGGGTGAAAACAAAATGTAATACCTAGGAAGCAGTTTGGAAAAAGTGCTGTTCTTTCCAAACAAACAAAGGTTAAAAAAAAAGAAAAAATAGTAGTATTGACCCTTAGTATTCCAATTTGTGTTACGAGAAGGATTAAAAATAAACAGATTAAAGGAATTTTATGATTGGCTTATTCACTATTCTCCTTTTACACTTATTCTAGTCTGCTTTGGTTTCCATAGCTACTAGTTTAATCATGATGCACAGAGCTATTTCTAATTACAGTATATGCCAGTATAAAATTAATTCTTTGAGTATCTCAAGCAAAAGAAACCAGCTTGCAGCTTGTTCTTTGACATTTTATTATCACAAATCCTGAAGTAGCACACTAGCACATCGTATTTAGTCTGTTCAATTTTACTAAAAAAAAAAAGTCTTTAAATATATACCTGCTTAGATCTGTGTCAAGGGAGACAGGTTACAGAAGGACTGTAATGTACCCAAGTCTGATGCATTAATTTCAAATTGTATAGCACTTGTAAATGATCAGTGGCTATTATAGAAAAAAAAATTTTGTACTGTACATCCAGTGTCATCTAGTTCTGTTCTCTGTCTTTGATCAATGTGAAGTTTCTGTGACATCTTTAAGTTCTTCTTAGTCAAATACATGTTTTTTCCTTCCAAAATATAGAAAGTGTATTAGATATATCTTCTGTCTTGAAGAACTTGCAAGGACTCAGGTTCTACAACTAGTACAGGTGAATTAGACATGCAGTTCAATAAGTTATTCAAGTGCAGTGATTGCAGGCTAAGTCACAAATTAACCTTTTGAATTCAATAAAAGTCTTTCTGTAAGTAAAGAGTGTGAATTGGGATCTGAATACATTTCTAAGTAAGATCTAGAATTTTAAACTTTTAAAATGATACACTGATTTTGCTTGATTTATGAGTTTTAACAATGTTTAATTAGTTGGAAAATGTTATGTGTGTATTTCCCTTCAACAGAATTTGGATCCTGGAATACAATAACCAGTGTCTTCCATTTGCTTCTTCCCTAAACATCCTTGCTATATTGTGTAGTGAACTCAGTCTTTTTATATAATGTACATTATATACTTGTATTTCTTAAAGAACTTTGCCAACCTTTATTGATTCAGTCACTTCTAGATGGATTTTCACATGTACATCAAAAGATGCTGCACTCATTGTAAGGTAATCATTAGTGTCTCATTACTTGAAAAATTATCTATAGACTGAGGGGGTTAATGAGGTTTTTTAATGTTAAATCCATCTTGGTTCATCTTTAGCCTTCATCTCCAAACTTTCTTAGTTTTCTTATGTAGAATTTTACCTGCATAAAATTAGATTTTAAAGGTCTACTAGATTTTAAAGGTAACATTTTATCTGCTTTTTTCAGGTACCTTAATTCTGGACTTGCATTGCATCAAATTAGAATACACTTTTACTGAAAAATGTATGAATATTTCACTTTTTCATCTGCAAAGTTTTTCTTTTTTTGAGGGTCAATATCAATGTAGTTAAAATACCATTCTGTGAGCACTGTGTAAAAATTGTCTTTCCCACCAGTACTGGTAGAGCTATCAATTTAAGTTGACCTGGCAAAAAAAGAAACAAAAGAAACCAAACCAACAACCAGCCAGCCAACTAAACCTAATAAATAATAAACGTAGGCTTGCTTAGTTTGATGGAGAATGCTTGGAATGTTTCTTTTTATGCTGTCTTAGCTTTTGGGCATTCTCATCCTGTTGTGATTAAAAAGTGCTGTTGTAGTAAATTAAGAAGAGTAATCAATAGAAGTCAGCATATAGCACAGCACACTCAAACAAAATCCAATCTAAAACTCTCACAATTCATTATATTCTTATATATTCCTCTGAACACTGTTTTGAAATTGATAGGCATATATTTGTTTCAGAAACTATGGGACTATACTGATAGTACAAAATAGTTTGTTTCTCTCAGTGGAATTAACTGTGAATTTCCTTGTAGAATTTCCAAGAGGATTGTGGATGCTTGCATCAAAATGTATTGACATATTCAGCTATATTGATGTGCTATTTGAGCAGAGTGGTTGGCCATCATTTATTTTTGGCAGATGGAATTGATATCTCTGTGTTACAGATTATAATCAACTCAAACCTTGTTCTGTCCTGATTCTTCAAACCTATAGATACTGCATAAAGTAGTGCTTACATTCATTTTTTTAAAAATACTTGAAAATTTACTTCTTTATTTCTCTTTTTGAGTGATCTTATAGCTATTCTAGTGTGTTTAAATAACCAAATAATTGCTAAATATTTCTCTGGTAAACTGATGAGGGAGAAAAATAATATAGAAGATACACAAGAACAATGGATCATATGATCATCTGTTTTCATTTTTTCCTTATATTTATTGATAGAGGAAGTAGGAATTGATGCCACAAAATTAAAGAAGTTAGCGTTAGCCAGTTCAGAGTTAAAATAATATGACTTGTTTGGTAGCTGAATCCAATGAACCTTGTTAGATGCAAGGTGGCAGCTTCTCTCTGCTGGCAGTTTCTAGCCAGGCTACTTCCCTGTGGGCACACACATATACAGACACAACCACACATATTGCAGGGACAGCCAGCCATTGCAGACACCTGCAAAGACACACAAAAGCCATTCATAAACATGAATAAGATAAGCCAGACAAACCTAATGACCAATAGCTTGTCTACATGCATCAGGTCTCTTATTCCCTCACTTCACTCAGTTTTGCTGGTCTTGTTGATTCATCTTGATTCCTCCTCATCTCCATCCTTGTCTTCCCCAAATTAACAATTTTTATGTAATTACTTCTACCCAATGGGTCACCATTGTACCTGAGTACCACTGGCTTTACACCTTCTGTTTGGTAAAATCAGACCATTTTGTTCATCTAACTGGGCAAACGATCATATTGTCTTGTCTAAAATGGTGTGTGGTTGTTATTGTTGCTAGTTGGGGGAAATAGGCAGTTGTCTTAACAATGGAAACAAACTTTGTTAACAACAGTTACAGTTGTTCATGTTACAGTTCATGTTTTATCAACGCTTTAAGTGAAACATTGGTTAAAGATTCTATTCTAAAAGGCTTTAAAAATATTCTGTGTGACTCATTTAGGGTTTGGAGCTTTTTCTCAATGTAAACTGTGGTAGTGTGCTTTTTAAATATATCTAATGGCCTTGAAATACAGTGTATTCTTTATAAGCAAAAAATTTACTGTTTAAAAAGCATGAAATGCAGATGTTTAAAAAATTATGCAAAGTGCTTATTTTGACTAAATGCGTGTTCTGATGGATGATGATGCAGACATTTAAATTTCATAAATCATAAATTTCAGAATCACTGTTAATGGAACTGAAAAAATATCAGTATCTCTCTATTTTAGCCTTGAGCAGTATACAAGGTCTAGTTTGAGACGCAGTTAGGAAAAGGGTTCTATGAGGAGTTATATATATGTTAATAGTAACACATTTAAATTCAAAATCTTTGTACGAATAATCCATCCATTCAGTTTAGTAGTGGTTATGTAGGGATTAAAATTTTAAAGTGGAATTAGAAGGGTCCAATAAATAGCTAAAATGCTTTTAGATACCAGGGAACTTTCTCAAATATGAGGAGAAATAAGTTGAGCATTCGTAAGCAGGTTCCTGTTGAAAGTAAAAGGAATAATTTTTGAAAGTGAAAAGTCTAAACACATGAAAGAGGAAAAGCTCAGACATAATATTGCAGTACTATGCTTAATTCAAATGAAAAGAGTTTGAGGTTTACTATGTGCATGCTGTTCCCCCTCTCCCTCAAGTTATTTAAGTCATAGGGATGACACCAGGAGACAACTCATACCACTGGAGTATAAAATTTGAACTCAACAAAAATGGAGCTTGGCAATGGCACACTTGAAAGTTTCTAGGTAAGGATTAAGAGGCAAGCAAGTAATGTGGATGTCATTGTGGGAGTTGATTATAGACCACTTAGGCAGGATGATGACACCAAGGAGCTATTCTTTGAGGGACTGAGACACTTCAAAATCAAGTGCCCTTGTCCTTATGGAAAACTTCAGCTTGCCAGAAATTAACTGGGAGCATTGCACAGGAATAAACAGGTCTGGAAGATTCCCAACGAATTTGGATGATAATTTCATAGCCCAGGTACCAAGGTGTAGGAGAAGGGAATGCAGGGGTCCTCATCCCTGATAAGTAACATCTGTGTTAATTACTCAATACAGCCTCGCCCGATGAGTCGCAGCTGTAGCCAATAAAGATAAGTGTGATAAAAGGGAGTGGGTTAGCTGGTGACGGGAAGCTCATGAAGGAGGAGGGGCCTCGACGAAGAGGGAAGGAGAGGCTCAGGAAGAAGAAGCAGCATCATCATCATTCTGAGCAGAGAGAATTGCGGCTGTGAGGTCAGTCTGGGTCTGCAGTTAGAGCCTGTTTTTGGAACCTGCAGTCAGAGTCTGTAACCTGATAGATGCAGTCATAGCTTAGCAGGAAATACCCAGTGGTCAGAGGCTGCAAGGGAAACCTACAGCAGGAGCTGCAGCCAGAGTCAGTGAATGGTTGGAGTCAGGGTGGCTGAGCTGTAAATAGGAATAAACCAAGACCCTTTTCATGCTGTGATAAACAAGAAATCTGTGTCTGGGCTCATTTCTACCCTCTAACAAGAGGCATGCCTCAAAATCACTGGAGCAAGTTAGGAAAAAATGCCCTCATGGATTTGTTGATGTTAACAGAGTGGGTCTGATGAGTGAAATGGAGATTGGTGGCTGTCTTGTCCACAGTGACCACAAAGCAATTGAGTTTAAAAGCTCTGTTGACAGAAGGAAAAGTGCCAGTGCCAACAAAACTTCAATGCTGGATATGAGAGTAGACTTGAGGCTTCTCAGGGAACTGGGGAGTGAGGTTCCCTGGGAAAGTGCTTCTGAAGATGCTGGGATCCGTCGGTGCTGGTCAGTTTTTAAGCACCACCTTCTAAAGGCATGGGGCCTTGTAATTCCAAACTGCCTGAAGTCAGGCAGGTGAGGTGCAGAAGGCCAGCTTGGCTAACCAGGAATCTTCTTTTGGAGATAAGGCAAAAAAAGGAAAGAATATGACCAGTGGAAGTGACATGTAAGGCACACAAAGATGTTGCTTGACAGTCTAGGGAGAAAACTTGTGTGGCCAAAGGGCAAGTGGAGTTGAAGCTGGTGAGAACTATGGGAGACAATAAAAAAGTTTTTAAAATATATTAATGTCTAAAGGCAGTGCAGCAATTACATCAACCCATCACAGGATGAGAATGGTCACCTCACATTCAGGGATATGGACAAGGCAGAGGTGTTTAATGCTTTCTTTGCTTCTGTCTTCAACATCATTCCTGGGCTAGGGGCATCCCAGCATCCTGAGCAGGAGGATCATGGCTGTGAGACTGATAGGACTCCCTGTTGACTCTGAACTTGTGTGGAATTTGTTGTGCCAGCTGGATCCCTGTAAATCTATGGGGCCTGATGAGATTAATCTGAGAATACTCAGAGCTGGCTGATGTCATTGAAAGGCCTCTCTGGATGATTTCTGAATGGTCTTGGGACTCTAGAGAGGCCCCAGTTCACTGCAAACAGTCGTTCTGGTTTTAAAGAAGGGCAAGAAAAATGACCTGGAAATTTCAGGCCTGTCGGTCTCATTTCAGTGACTGGTAAAATTATGGAGAAGATTATTCTGGGAGGTATTGGAAATCACCTAAAAGATAACACAGTCATTAGTCACAGCCAACACACCTTCATTAACGTCCTATTTGTCAGAACTGATTTTTTTTTATGATAATGTGACCCATGCAGCTGACCGAAGGAAGCTAGTTTATGTGATCTCTTGGCATTTCACTAAAGCTTTCTGTACTGTCTCTCATAGTATCCCTCTGAACAAAATTATTCAGCTGAGTAAACACATCACATGATGGGTGAGCAATTGTCTCATGGGTTGGGCACAGAGGGTGTTACTGTGATGTGATAACATCAGGTCAGTGACCAGCTGCTGCATGGCTCCACTATAGGTCCAGTGCTCTTCAACATCTTCATAAACAATTTGGATGCAGGGCTTGAAGGAATAGTAAGTTTGCCGATGATAGTAAATTTGGAGGAGTTGTTGACTCACTTGAAGGCAGGGAGGCCCTGAGGAGGGACCTGCATTAAATCGAGGGCTGGAAAATCACCAATGGGGTAGAGTTTAGCAAGGGCAAGTGCTGGATTCTGCACCTGGGAAGGGGATACCCTGGATGTACAGATAGTCTAGCGAACAAGAGGCTGGAGAGCAGCACTGCAGAAAGACATCTGAGGGTCTTGATCAACAGCAAGTTGAGTTTGTGCCTTGGCAGCCAGGTGGGGCACGTCAGGCACACCATCGCCAGCCAGGCCAGGGAGGGGATGGTCCCACTCTGCTCTGCGCTGCCATGGCCTTGTCTTGAATTCTGTGTGGAGTTTTGGGTACCACAACATAAGAAAGATATTAAGCTACTAGAGAGTGTCTGAAGGAGGGCAACAAAAATGGTAAAAGGTCTTGAGGGGAAACAGAAAGAGGAGCAGCTGAGATCACTTGGTCTGTTCAGCCTGGAGAGGAGGAGACTGAGGGGAGACCTCATTGTCATCTATAGCTTCCTCACAATAGGAAGCAGCAAGACAGTTCCTCATCTCTTCTCCCTGGTGATAACTGACAGCCTCCTAAGGAATGGTATGAAGTTGTGTTGGGGAAGGTTTAGATTGAATATTAAGAAAAGTTCTTTTACCCAGAGGATGGTCAGACACTGGAACAAGCTCCCCAGGAAAGTAGTCATAGGACCAAACTTGACAGAGTTTAAGAAGTGTTTAGACATATTCAGGCACATAGTGGTATTCTTAGGACTGTACTCTGCAGAGTCAAGCCCTGGGCTTTGGTAATCCTTGTGGGTCCTTTCTAGCTCAGGATATTTTATCATATAATAAGAGACAGCCATAACACACAAAGCTCAATCATTGCGGTCATTGCTAACTCCATTGTTATGTAATCTGCAGGAGCAAGATTCTACTCAGTGAGGAAAAAACCTAAAGCATTGCCTCAAATAATACCTTATAGGTAATAATGAAGATAGTAATTGACTACGACAATCTTAGAATTAGTCTGAGATTACTGAAACCTGATATTGTTTAACTGGTAACTGTGTTGTTCAATCTACAACTGAAGCCAGGCTTGGTGGTGCTAGGTAAGTGGCAGATAGCAAAGGACTGTTTTGTTATTTGATTTTTTGCGTGTTTTTTTTTTATTTTCTTTAAAAGGAGATAAGAAGGCTCCTAGAAATTTTTTAGAGTGCTACAGATTAAATTTGTTTGAAAATTCAGGCTATAGTGAGGTATATTCCTCATTTTGCTTCTAGAGGTGTCTATTAATGATCCCTTTTTTGAAATGTGAGTATTGGGCTATTAAGACATTTTGGTTTGATCCATAGGACTATTTCAAGCGGGTTTATGTTTTATTATGTTGATTGAACTTTGACTAATCTTTTCTGTTCAAGGTTGGAAAGGTATTTTAAAGATTGAAAAAGTCTATAAAATTTAGGCCAGCAAAGGATATGTTTAATTTTCCATAAAATGTGTCCACTAACTTCTAGTGAATTCATATTTTGCATAGTTCCCAGCATGTGTATCTTTATAGTCCTTCAGGAGTTCTTTATAGCCTGGATAGTGGGCTTAGTAGCAGTTGTGAAAGAACTTTAAAATCTGTAAGGAAGAAAATTAATTGCTAGTTTTGGTTCTTAAATATTTGAAGTAGCAAAAGGAGATTGAGGTTCCAAACTGTCATTTTACTATCCACTGGATTGTAAGAGAAATATGAACCATCCCCCCCCCTTTGGGTTGACTTGGCCATGGAAAGTGTAAGAGAGGATCATTGAGTACAGGGTATCTAAAAGCATAGCAGCTGTGACACTGATCTTCTTGGGGAAAAGTCAGAAGACAGAGATCAAAACATAGTCTGATTAGTTAATATGGTTTGGGATGTGGGTGAGGTATCTGTTTTTTTCTGAGCATCAGCTGGGAGAAGGAATGTCTGACCCAGAGAATGCTACAATTTGGTGATGAGGATGCATCATTAAAACAGTATTTGAATTGCCTCAGGCAGAAAAGGAAAATGAATTTGCATCTTCCATTTCACAGATGAGTGTTCTTGGATTGTACTGTGGTGTAAAATGTGTTCTATTTTTTTCTCCATCTGCATTTTACAATAGACTGTTTGTCTCCTAATTATTGAAAGAGAAGCAGTTGGCATTTACCCTTCTGATACCTACTTTACTGAAGGTATGCCAGAAAAGGGATAGATTTTTATATATTCTGCATTTCTTAGACTTCCACTTGGTTAATCCTAGACATCCTTCCAATTGATGAATATGATATTATTTATATCCTTTAAAATATCAAGTTTTGTTCCTGGGGTCCTCTCATAGGATCCTGACTTTCAGACTTGTGACCAAGCAGATAAAATTTCGGTAACTTGTAGATGCCTAAATATTTTCTTATATCTAATTCTTATCAAAGTATTAAAAAGAACTGAAAGTGCATATGAAAATTTATCTGCACACTGATCTCAAATCAGCAAGAAGCAGAAGACATAGGAGTTACTTGTGTAAATAGTTTTTTCTTATTCTAGTGCTGTTCTCTGGGAAAGTATTCAAGCCTCAAAGAAAGAACCATTTAATAAGAATCCTTGCTATTGCCAGTGAGCGCACACACTTCCATGTGACTAACTAGGCCAATTCTTCCTTTTCTTGTTATTTATTAATACATTGCTTTCATCAGATCTTTTTAGATATTATGATAGGATATTATAATATGGTATTGATCAATCATCACTTATTACTCTATTACGTGCATCAGATCTAGATTAATGTATTGAGCCTCACCCAACTGTTAGTGATTTTAATTACTGTTGTGTCCCTTGCTTGGATTGACAAACGTGTATCTTGCTTCTGAGTCATTTCTGCACAGAGCATACAGGGACCATCAGGCTGAACACATCCCCAGTTATGTGACTGAGAAGCCTGATGCATGATTTATCTTGAATCATACCCTGTATTTTTCTGGAACAAACAAGATATATTTGCAACAGCCAGGAGCATAGCAAACCTCACTGGTTTTCTAAACAGCCATTGCAGTAAGCTCTTTAAAAGAGTAGAAAAGTTAAAGCTTATCCTAGCTTGTGCCAAGAGATTAGACTGCATTCCCAGCTCTCTTTTCTATTTTTTTTGCTTTATATACAGGGACAATTTAGCCTCCTTGCTTGTTTCACACACATTTTCTTTTCTGAATATGTCTGTGATTTTGACTGCATAATACACATATTGCTTATGTATTAGGTAATCTGTGAGTCTGAACCATAAAAGATGAAAAATCATTACAGTCTTATGGTACAAAGCCTGCCTTGAGTTACTGAGGCATTTTTTGTTTCCCAGACCTCTGGAGAAAAGCAGGTCCTCATATTCACTGTTTCTATAGGCAAGTTCTGGATTGTTCCCTGGTTTAACCTGGGATGCTGTCCAGGGGGTCTAATTCTGATGTGCCTTAGGAAAGCAGTTTAGGTGTTCAATGGGAGAATATTCTGTAGCTACTACTATGAAAATGTAACATTAAAACAAAGTCTGTTGCAACAGCTCTCAGCAGGTGACTTTAGAAATCTTTGTATAGATGCTTTCTGGGTTTTTTTCATTTTATTTAAAGGCTAACAATGTTTAGAAACTTAAATGCATTTTTCTTTAAATAGAGGTTTTTGAAAATTAATATTCCTGTCACTAGAACAGTACTGTAAACAGAAAGCAGTCATACTGCCAAGTGACAGTGAATGCAACAGTTGCTTTTGGAACTCAATAGAGTTCTTTTGATGTGGTTTATACTGTGAAACATCTAAAAATGTTATGTACTTTTCCACACTATATAAGTAGTATAATAGTATGTCAAAATATACAGCTTTAACATAAGTTGTGTGTTTACTTGTAGATTTTACTTTGTATGCCCCAGAATGTAAAGATTACCTTTTTTTTAAAAAAAATTACCACTACCGTTGCATTCTTAATCAAGAAAATCTACAAAGATTGACTCTAAGATTGATTCATCCACTATTTGAAAATACTGATATATATTTTTGCTATTTTAAGGAAGGATGATGAAATGGCTTTAGCCTGTGGTGATTGTATGCATGTGGTGTCTGCATGTACGTGTACTATGGCTTTGTCTGTATTGAATTGTATTTGATTGGAAATACGCAACAGCTTATTTTCTTTTTAAATATATAGCTGGAAAAATTATTTGGAGTAGGTAGGCTGACATAGATTTTAGCAAATGTTTATTTTTCTTTTTTGTGTATGTGAGAATTGCAAGATTGATATGGTTGATATTTATATCTGATCCACATTAGCAAATTATTTTATTTAAATGTTAGATTTGTTACAGTATTTTTCCATCTCTGCATGGCCTATAGAACTGTTAGCAGCAGAATGCCGCATGTTCAGATGTTTTTATTTCACTTTCCAATGGATGTCTGAGATGAAAAAGTATTCCCACTGCAGTCATATATTGAATATCTCTCCTGTTTAATACTTTTATCAGTGATCTGGACAAGTGGGTAAAGTACACCCTCAATAAGTTTTCAGGTTGGATCAATGGGCTGAGGGCAGTTGTACAAGGTCCAACAAGGCCAGGTGCTGGGTCCTGTGCTTGGGTTGCGAGAACCCCCTGCAGCACTACAGGCTTGGGAATGAGTGTCTGGAAAGCTGTCTGGCACAAAAGGACCTGGAAGTGTTGGTCAATGAGAACAGAGTTTATTTGTCAGGTGCGTGGGCATCTGGAATTTCCTTTGGCCTTCCATAGAGTGATAACACTTGAGGATCTTGTATCTTTATAAGATAGTCTAAGTTTGTTATTTGTATGTTCTGGTAAATTGTTTGTGCCCATGATGATTTTTTCAGGTATATCAACTACTTAGCACCTACTAAGAAACTCAACTCTTACTTAGTAATCTTAGTACTGTATTTATACTTTGAATTTTCTCATGGATCATCTGAGAGTTGGAAGACTTTGTCAGGAGTCCAACTGGACGCTTGAGTGTCAAATGCTCACATGTCAAAATTTGGTGACATATACTGGCCTGAGAGTCTGCTGTCAGTAGATGCAACTTTCAGGCTGTGCCATGTTCACTTCTCATTACTGGCTCTACATGATAAAGACAGCTTAAAATAGGCATTATTTTAATTTAATTCTATGATACCTTGATGCAAGAGTCTTATGGAGAAGGTACTGCATGCTGTCAGGCAGTCAGTACTGGTAAGCAGGTAAAGGGGAGCAGGCAAAGTATCACAATACTCTGTGAATTCTCAGTACAGGCATTCTGATGAGTTTTGACAATGTTTGCATATAAATCTCATTAATTTTCTCATAATTCCAAATACAAAGAGCTACCACAGCAAAAGAGTGAAATTGTAGTCTACTTTAGATATCTTCTATATAAAAATAATTATTTGAAATCACAAGCAAACCCCAGACCATCTCCTAAGAGAAGCTCCTTTTAACATATGGCAGGCTAACATTTTGTCTTCATTGCTTGACTAGAGTTCCAGCATCTGTACCTTTGGCCCAAAGGCCTTATCCTTTCCAGGAATGGTCTTCAGCCTATACCTGCTTTTATTTAGCTGGATTAAGATGAAACAGATGGCTGGTTGCAAAAGAGAATATAAAACTGCGTGGAAATACTCTAAATGCTCCACTACTTCTCGTCTTTTTTAACACAAGGTCATTTTGTGATTTTCTTTTTTCCTATCCAAATCCTTCCTGAAGACTAAAATATGCTGTGGATTGTAAAACTCTTAATTCCCCACCCTTAATGGCTTGATGAAAGATTGAAAAATCCTCATGCAAGTTAGAACGTTAGCATCAAGTCCACAGAGGCAGAAGGAAACCAGGAAAGCCTAAAAAAGAAAGATCAACAGCTTCTGATTAAACAACATGTTATTTTAATTCTGTCTTGATTTAGCGGATGAGTTAAAATCAGTGGATTTTGAATAAAATCTCTTCTACACAGTAGATGTAGCGTGTATCTCATGCAAGTTGACATTGAGAATAGAGGTTTATCATCCTGGGAGGCTGTTTACTAGTTTGGGATGACCCAGCTTTTTTGATCCTTAAGGGATAGAGTTCTTACTTTTAATGAGCTTGAAGATCTTTATGCCTAATTGATTATTTAGATTTTTAAAGTAGCAGTGCATGAATTTCTTAGCTTGAAAAAATATTTCTGCCTGTGGTCCACAGTGTTTTCCAGTTTAACCATGGAGGATGCAGAATTTCGTAATCCGATAGTGTTTTCCTTTTTTTACTTTTCCTCTGATTATCATCCTCTGTTTTAACCCTGGGTATCCTGATCTGTTTTTGTTTTTTAAAATATTATTCAGATGAATTATTTGCATGCTAGATCATCAGTTGAAAAGAGGGGTCAGTGGAAGACTGATGAATCTACTGCTGCACTGGGTAGAGTAAAAGATGTTTACTAGATAATAATACTTATTCCTGTTTATCAGGTAGTGTACTTGGCATCCCATCTTCTAAGAACTGTGCATCTCCTGATATATTCACCTGAGAATAATTTGCAGTCTGTGGTGTTCCACATTCTTGGTATTTTGTTTTGAAGACTATAGTACTTTCATCAGCAGTTTTTGTTAGACAGGCTTCTAGTCTTCCATGGGAAATGGGAAATATGGCAAAATAAGGAACTTTCACTGTGGCTAATTTCATTTGGTTTTGGGGGTTAGCTGGGTCTCAAATTTGAATTCTAAATTGAAGACAGTAAATACTGATATTTTGCTTAGTTCAGAAAATAAAATGGTTGGGACTTACCTGACTTGCTCCAAATCAATCATGACTACCCTTACTGAAATCAATGTGATTAGAGTAGTATAAAATCAGTGTTGAGTGTGTATCAAATTAAGTTAATGGTGTTTAGAAGTGAGCACAATCAATGTAATTTCTATAGCCTAGTATTTTCTCTTTTCCTATCAGATGAAGCATCCCTGCAGCTTCCACAAAGACTTCCATAGAACCTCTGTGCCTGGCTGAAGTCTAACTAAACCATTTTGAGACGGAGTTGACAGAAGACCTTGTTTGTAAGCCCTATTCCACCTACTAAAACCAAAGCTATAAATAACCCCCTGGTCTCTGTCTGCCTGCTGGCATCTTTGCTGACTTTCCCTTTCTTTTTCTTAACTGGCAATATTTCTTGTATGATATGTGAACAGTGAAGACAAGGCTTTTTTAAAAACGATTTTTGATAGCTAATATTTTAACTGTTTCAGACTTCCATGATGGTTAAAATTTCTCTCAAAAAGTGGTGGTGCTGCTTCAAAATAAATGGTTTTGCATCAAAATAAGAAAAAATGTAATCTAACCACTATGTTTCCAGAAAGACCATCTCAAAGTGGACTAAAACTGAGACAAGTTCAAGATCAAGTTTTAATACTTTGTAATTTCTAAGATCACAAGAAAATAAATAAAGCAAAGTTTGCAGAAAGCTCATTGAGGGCCTGGATTAGTATATTAAATGCCAACCTTTAAAGGAGTCTCAAGGAACAGATGAAAGAATGCCTTTTGCACTTGTGAGACTGAGTTTATAGCTTCATTGATCTAACACTTCTCTAGAATATAACTGTCCTGTTTAGCACTTTTCAGAGCCTATGGCAAATTTCTTAGTTGTGAAATATTCTACTTGAAGATCTGCTAGATGTTCTGGAGAAGGTAGTTTGAAGATTTTAAATGTTAAAAGAACTAATTATTACTTGGGATTTGATTTTTGGAAACTTGTCAAAAGTTCTATGGCCTTCAGAGAGAACAATAAAGGTCAACCCATCCTGACTCAGTTTATGTTTAATACCTGATATTGTTGTACATGTGTACTATTCAGAAAGAATTCAAAATTAACTCAAGGAACAGCATCTCTTGTAATCTCTAAGCTTAGCATGTGTGCCTTTGCTTTTCGCTTCCATAAATTGTTCATTTCTCCATGTATTCTATCTAAATGCTTCTTAATACCAATATCTTAAAGCATTGAGGAAGTATAATAAAGGAAGGGTGATTAATTACTTCAGTTTGATGAGAAGGATATTCTTAAAGACAAGAAGAAAAAAGAAATTTCTGAATTGTCAAGCATCACATTTTCTGTCACAGTATTTTCATGATATAAATATATTTTAGATATTCCATAAAAAGATAATGATTTTAAGGACCTTGGGAAATGTAATCCAGTCTTTAATTTTTAATATTATGGCCAAGTAGCTCTTTTTATTTCCAAATGAATTTGATGACTGTGTTTTAAATAATGAAGTAGCTTCTGGTGAGGCAGAGCTAGAGATGCTTGTGAATATCAGTAAAACTCCCAGGATGTTAGAAAGCAGGGACTGTAAGCCCCCCAGATTGAAGGGCAAGAGGATTTTATTGTGGATACTAAATTGAAGCTCCTTCCCAAAGATGTGTTAAATTGCAATATATACTTTGGAGATAGGAGTGCTTGTTGGTATATAATCCTTCCAGGCATATCTGTATATTCAGTTGCTATAGGAACAGGACTTTAGATAGAGTTAAGTAGAGAATAAACTGAGAACTTAATGTACATCTCTTTCTGATGAAAGAGATGTCCTTTAATCCTTACATCTTGATGCCATCTCAGCTATAGTTCAATATTATTTTACTCTGCCATCTAACTATCTTCTAAAATGTACTTTTGATCATTCTTCAGCAATAAATGCTGAGTACAACAAGCTATTTGAGTGAAGGAACTGTTACTCTGCAGGGGATGGGTAATTCACAACCATAGGTAGGAGGCTTAATAACAGATGTCAATTTGCTTTTACATATGTTGCATACATGCCTGCAAAATCCCTATGCATACATGAAACTTGCATAAAACTTCAAATAACAATTCTGGAAATAACCATACCAAATTCTTTTTAGTCTTCTGGTGGAAACTGGTGCCTGATCACTGTCTATTTTCAAAGTTAATGAACCTTTCCTTTGGTTATATTGGCTGAGTAATAAATGGCATCAATGGCTCTAGTTCTTTGTGTTCAAATATAAGGGCTGATACTGAGAATGCAGGACTAGTCATGAAGGGGAGGGTTTCAGATGACATATTTAGATGTTTAAAATAGAGGAAAAAAAGGTCAAAATAGAACTCTGCCTCAGTAAAAGCTGTATGGTGAGGATAATGATAGATTTAATGAACTGAGAATTTGACAGGCTTTAGAAAAGCACAGTGAAAACTGAGAATAGAAATGCACCAAAATATTTTTTTTTCTTACAAAGAAGCATCCTTTGGTAATACAGAGTGCTACAAAATCTTTAGATTCTTTGAAACACCATTTTCCCTGTTCTCAGTCTTATGGATGTCCAACTGTGACCTGAAACTCAGTGACTTCAAGAAAGAGCCTGTGCTCTCTGCTGGATCTCCATTACCTCAATGCAGTCTCTCTTCATTTTTATCTTTTTCCCTTTTTTTAAATCATAGACAAGCAATGTTATGTATCAGACAGTCTGTAATCTGTGTCTTATCTCTTGACTGATATTTAGACCTTTAGTTTTTTTACTATGTGTACGTATTGCAGATTCATTCTGCATAAAATCTCCAGAGACTCAATCTTTCCTCTTCTTCCATACAACTCAAACTTCCAACCTGAATCTCACTATTTTGAGATGTAACAGAGAAGTCTTTTCTGTTAAAGGAAGCTTATGTAAACTGTCTGTAATTTTGCATTTTATCATAGTATATGATTTTTAGTTTTGTTTTTTTGATTATTGAGATGTCTCTTTTAGCCTCAGATCCCCTTCTTATTGTGAATAATGACATGAAGTGGAACCAGGAAATTGAACTGAATTAGTTTTTATTAACTAGGACAAAGGATTTTTGGTGTACTTCAGGGTGTATGTGTTATAGACATGACAGCTGGACAAAGTATTCTCCATAAATCTATGTGTAATGGCTTTAGTTTGTAACTGGGCGGAAATAACAAATTGTGTAGTGGTTTCATGTTCACCAATTTCCTGTTTGCCAAATTTTTGTGTGGTGGTCTAAGTGTCTATCATAATCATTTACTCTTTTTCTACTGTGAGATATGATTAGAAGAAAAGCAAAGCAGGCTCAAACTTAAAGGGTATAAAGATAGGTTTATTAACACACACTAAAAGAAGAAAATGAGAATCAAACCTTCAAACTTCTCCTCATGGTTCAATCACTCTGTCTGTTCTCACTCAGAGAAGGGCCAGTGCTTTTGCAGGTCTCATCTGTTAAGGAAAGCGTTAACATCTCCCAGGTCTGATGGATATGATGGTTCTCTGCCCGGTGGCGGCCACGAGGATTTCAAAGCCGTGGGGATGGGGGAGCTCAGGAATGGTGCCTGGGATCTTCCCCTCACACCCCTCGGTGTCATGGGGTGGACCTGGCCCAGCCCAGGCTCAGAGCTCCTCCCGGGGCCCAGCCGGTGGCGGGGTGGGCTTTAGAGCTGGCTGGACATCAATAGCTGTGGCTTCCCCCTCCCCGCTGGCCCGGGGGCCCGGCTCTGTCAGAGCTGCACCTCTGGCCGGGCTGTGCCAGGACAGGGGGGGCCAAAACGGGGCAGCACCGGCCCTGTTACCTGTTCCAAGGCAGGGAGGAGAAGGAAATGCCTCCGATTTTTAACCCCGTGTAGCCCAAAGGGGTATCCCTACGTTTAATTGGTTAATCCGGTTGTCAATTTCAAAGCCAGTCACTAATTAGTTTTTGCTATCTGTGCTAAACCAGCACAGCTGTGAAAGTACTTGCTGAAGGAGGATGTTGGTCCGTATTAGACTGTGTTCTTGATTCTCTGAATGTGTGTGCCCACTCCGTAGTGCTGTTCTGGAGATTAAAGACATTCAAGTCTGTAGGGCAATAGAATAATTACTATGCAAACAGAGGCACCCTCTGAACAAATGGACAATTTGAGAAAGGTGGGTAAAGTCCCAGAAGAGGAAAGATACAGTATGCATTTTTGAAGTGTCAGATCTGCCAGTCTAATTTTTTCTGTGTGGAACCGATTTTATTCTATTTGTCTGAGTAACTTGGCTAGTGCACATAAAGGAAACTGTGTGTCTAAAATATTAGCACTTTGATATTGTCTCATATCAGCAAAGTAGAGAGGAAAAAGAAAGTTGTTTCATAACCGTAAGATCAGTGCAAAGATATTTGAAATGTTTTATTCAAAATAGGTAGAATTTATATAATAAATGATCTGATAAATTGAAGAAGATACCTGAAAGTAGCAAGTTAAAATCAGCAAACCTGAAGTGGTTTGGGATGTTCAGCCTGGAGAGAGAAGCTTTTGGGGAGGCCTTAGAGCTGCCCTCCAGTACTTAAACAGGGCCTGCAGAGAGCTGGAAAGGGCAGGTGGTGATAGGACAAGGCTTTTACCTGACAAGAGGACAGGTTTAGATTAGATGTTAAGAAATAATTTTTTACTGTAAGGGTGATGAGGCACAGAAAGAGGTTTCCCAGAGAAGTTGTGGATGCCCCATCCCTGGAAGTGCTCAAGGCCAGGTTGGATGGGCTATGAATAACCTGGTAAAGTGGATCAGGAGTTGGAACTGTATGATCTGTAACGTTCCTTCCAACTCCGACCATTCTAAGTTTCAATGAAATACATACATATGAGGCACTGCACTTCAGTCAAAAGCAGATGAGAATAGTGAAATAGATGGAGCTATCACAGAAAATACAAATTTAATGCTGGGACATGCTGAAGAAATCCTTGCATGAAGATGCTGAATGTGCTTGTTTCTCTTTAATATTCCAATGTTTTATTAGAGGGCATCTGTTAAGTTTTGGCCATTACTGCGATGGAGTGATTAATACAAAATGTCAAGGCATAAAAGGAGGGCAAAAGTAGTAATAGAAGGGTTGGATAGAAAGACTCCTCCAGGTCTCTCGTTAGAGAGAAAATGGAGAATAATGGAAAAATAAACTATAGTTTATTAGAATGATTGTAATTTCTTTTTTTTTCCAAATCGCCCCCTCCCTCCTCCCCAATGGGGTAAGATATTAAGTCCCAGGAGACAAAACCAATATGCAGAATATTTTACAAATTATAGGATTCAAAAATAATCTACATTCAAGAGTCAAGTTTGTTCAAAGCAAAGTTGTATGTTTTTTACCTTAATTGTACTCTTAGCTTATATCAGAATGGCTTAATACCTTTTTGTTCATATTTCTATGAACATTTCATTTTGTTCATATTCATATAACTGCTTGTCCTCTGAAAATTTATCATTTAATATGATTATTTAAGCATTGTTTCCATTAAAAACGTATTTTACTTGAAACTATATTTTAATATTATATGAAGATTCTCAGTGCATATTTAAATGAAATTAGGTGGAAAGATGCATGATTTCAAAATACAGAATAAATATTTTACTAAGAATTTTATATATATGTATGTATGTATTTTTATGTATATATAAAATTTCTTATTGAAATTCTGCACAAAGTATAGTTCAGGTTAATGTAAGAATGTTTTTTTCTTATGAAGAATATTTCTTTTCCAGAACAGTACACATCATGACATTAAATTTCTAATAACAAGAGAAACTAGTGAAATATAGAAATTTATTTTGTATATGTTCTATAATATTTATTAATAGAATAGTATTTACCAGATATAGTACACCCACAATGTAATAAAGATCCATTATTAAGATTCTTAGTAATGATTTGAAAATATTTTTGGACACCATTGTAAACAGAAAGAATGCAGCTTCTTTTATACAATCCTGTTTAGAATTTGAATAACTTTCTTTTATCTTTTGTGGGAAGAAAACTTGCATAACAAGTGCACATATAAGAACTAAGATTTTTATTACCTGACTTATTTTCAATATGAATTATGAGCAGTCAGATTTGTGTGTGACAGTGTCTCTTCAGGTATGATTGAATATCTGCTACTGAGGGAGCACTCATAAATTTTCAAAAAGTCAATATATTTCTCGTTTAAGAATTTCAGATTTTGCCTATAAGATTTAACATTATATTGATTTGGTTCTATGATAACTTATCTTGAATATACTAATGTAATAGAAAATATTATTCTGTACTGGGTCCAAGAGAAGTATAGTTGTGGGGTTTTGGTCGTTTGTTTGTTTGGAGTTTTTTTGAATGATCTACAAAATCCAGGATTTATAAGAATAAAATTGGAATTATTACCCGCTTAAACATAGAAAACTCAAAATTATGAAGTCAGGGAGAGCAGAATAGAAGAGGACAGTTTTAAAATTCTGCCCACAGTGCTGTAGTGTGTGGGGTCTTACTCAAGTCAGTTCAATGGCTTTCTGCTCTACAGGAACGTCTGTAGACTCCTGCCTGGTATGTGAGGTGTTTGTTCTCTGAGACTTGGTTGCCTGCTTCACACGCTGCTCAGCACTCATCTTATTCTCCCTGCTTGAAATGCAGCTTGAAGCTCTTCAGTACCACTCTTACTTCCTCCTTTGTGTTCTGCCTCCTTTAAAGTATCTCCACCATAAGCATGCTCAACTTCTCCTTGGGAAAAGAGCAGCATTCCCCTGCCATTTATTCTTTCCATTCTTTTTTTTTTCACTTTTTTCCAAGGAGTCTTACCTTAGATAGTCCACTATAGTCATGTAGCACAAATGAAGAACAAACCAATAAAACGCTATCTGCTACCTATGCATATTATTTTAATTTCAGTATTTTTAAGACCATTATATCAATCATATCAGTAAACAGAATTACAGCCTATGGCTTCAGTTCCTTAGGGAATGTACTGTAGCATAATAACATGAAAGTAACATGAAAAACCTTTTAAATATAATGAAACTCAAGAAATTGTTTAAAGTTTTATGAAGTAAGATGATCTCAAAGTGAAATAATCTGAATGGATGTTCTAGCTACATCTGGTTATGTAATAGCAGCATCAGACCTGTGATATTTTCCTCTGGTATTGGAATGAGGATATGAGTGGGAATTTTAGTTTATAAGAGCTGTCTTTCCTGTATTTCATTTCAAGTCTGTTCTGCTATTTCTCATCTCATTTGCTTCTGATTCATTATTTTTTCACCCTTTTCTTTGAACCCTTCTTTTAAAGAAGAGGGCTTTACAGAAGGAATTGCTTGAAGCTGTTATGGAGGAGATTTGACATATTTTGAAATGTTTCTCACTCCTCATTTTATTCACTTTTTCAACAAGTGAATAACAGTCTTTCCTGCTGACTTCTTATCAGATAGCTGCGCACTTGGTCTGCAGTCGATTCAGTCCACTTTGTCTACAGAGGCAGTTCAAGCAGCTGTTACTTAGCCAAACTGTGGAGTAAGCATTAGACCCTAGCTGTTGCATGTTGATTAGTCCTAAAGGCAGTCCAGTCTTTTTCTGTTTAGAGATGAGATTTTTATTCTAAAGATTTAATTAAAGTATGAGTTTCAAAGGCAGTCTACACTGACCTGGTTAAAATTTAATGCCTTTTTATTCTTCCTTCTTCCATGGACTTCATTCAGTTTTCTCAGTGTAATAACTTCTAGTCATGTGGGATGATCCCCAAAAGGCAGTGGTTTTCATGTCCTTTTTTCATGGTAGTAGTAATACAGAACAGCAAGCAGTCCTTTTCTGTGTTCTAGTGCTTTTTCCATTGATCTTCTCTAAATCTAACTTCTGCAAATGGGAAATATCCCTGCAAAAGATGCTTTCTTTTTTTACATATTCAGTTTGGACTGAGGACTTGTGGGGGAGGAGAATAGTTCCAGTCTGGATTGCCATAGGTAAGTACTGTAGCTGGAACAAAAATGAACAGCTGCTCCCTGGTAGATTTGTGTTACTAAGGACATAAGGTGCTATGATAAATACCCAGGTCTGTGCCCCTCATGGTGCACAAGGGCAAACTAAGTAATCTCTAAAGTCCTGAAAACGTCTTTGCTTTTTTTACAAGTTTGAATCTGGCAAACTGACAATGTGTACTTGCACTCTGACCTAAAACTCAGACGTGGTCTGTGGGGATGTCACAGGAGTTAAATCCACAGATTCCAAAGATTTCACAGAATATTCTGAGTTGGAAGGGACCCACAAGGATCGTCAAGTCCAACTCTTAAGTGAATAACCTGTACAAAAGAGGTGAATTGCACAGTATATGACAGATATAAAGGCAAATATTGTACATCTAAGGAAATAAAACACCCCATCTTTCTAACAGTCTCTAGCCAAAATGATCCTCAATGCCCAGAACCTGTTGCTGGGTATGTGGTCTGGTAGTTTTGTGTTACCATAATTCAACAGTAGCACAAAAATCCCCACAGATTTCCCATGTAAATAAAGTTTCTTTGTGCTATTCTGTGGAGCATCTTGAAATGCACTATAATTAATTTTGTTTTCAGAAAATTTATAGATAATAGATGCATTTTCAATACTTAAGGCCCATCCTATTGTGGAAGATAGGCTACTTAGCCATAGAGTCATGTATCTGAGTAATTATCCTATGAAGTTTTGGCTTATAGTGTTTCTTTTCATAATTAGTCTGGTGACAGCTTGAATGAAAATTAGTTGAGTGACATTAGCTAAATGAATAGCATTCATCTAGTTATTAATAGACCTTGAAAATATTTCTGTCTTCTGGAATCATTCAGCTATTTTCTTTGGCAGTGAATGTCTTAATGAAAATTAAGATCATAAAGGGTTTGCTTCTGTTCTTACTCAGTTCATTTAGTGCTTTTTGAAAGCTGTGTTTGTGGTTTCAAAAAGTGCTGTACTCTTCACTCTTTATTATGTCACTGGGCTTAATAAATACAATAATAAACATTTTAAATCATAATAAATATTTCTATTCGAAGAATGAACATTATTTGTGTGTTCATCTCTTTGGCTGATACATGCACAGGTGTTTGTATGTGTATGTATGCACATATGTATGTTTGTATGTACATATATGTATATGTATAACTGTTATATGCATTTGAATACAATAATAATAAATAATAAAATAATCTATTTTTCAAGATTTAATCTTAAGTAATGTAATTTTATTTGGACCTCTCAATTTCTAGTTTAGCAAATAGCGTTTGTTAATGATGTTAATCTTAAAACACCATGAGACCATTACTGTGGATGAAAGTCAGCTCCTTAGATTGGCTTCCAAAATGTGGGGATGTAAGGGGATATAATGGATATTACTGAAACTGGAATGTGGACTGATTGTTTTTCACAGCACTGATAAACAGCGATGGAAGTGGATCAGCAGATAGATACTTAAAGCATCTAACTTACACTGGAATTTAATTGTAAGATACTATTCTCATATATCCACCAAAACAAAGTTTACTGCATCATTGTCTAATAAAATCTAATAAACTGTTCAATAATATATGAATTTAAATAGCAATTAACATAAACACAACTAACATTGTAAACCAGTTGAAAACAGTTCATAATATCTTTTGCTACACCAACTACTCATTCAGTGATTATGTAATCATCTCTGGTGGAGATAACACAATACAGCACACTGAATTAGACGGCATAATTGCTGTGATAATAACTAAACAAAGATGTGACTCTTTAGGGTTCAGATTGGTTGTTGGAACCGTAATGACGTTTTTACTTTTTTGTGTTCCAGCTTCATTTCTCTTTTACAAAAGGATTTTCTCTTTTTCCTACACTTAAGCTTACCCAAGGCATGAGAAAAAAAAAAAAGCTTCAAAAAGCTACAGTTCATATTGCAGTCATAACTTATCTTGATTCATTGCTTTATATTCTCTTTAGGTCAGAATTTCTAACACCCTGTAGAAAGAGTGTCAGAAATCCTTATTATAAAGATGATGTGGACTAATCTGCCTCCTACATTGTTTAAGTGTTTAAGTCCAGATAATCTGTTTCATGTTTGTAGAAGGTGAGGACTGAGGATTTGGACAGGTAGTAAAAATTAACTGATTAAATACAGTAATTTACTTTGAAAACAAAGATGCAAATAAAGTAACGAAAATGACTGAGGTTTGGTCTTCCACTGAGTTTTATGTTATAGAGCCAACTTGTTCTGAGTCTGAGATCACAAAGTGGCTAAGTATCATGGTAAAATTATGAATATCAAACCTCTGTTACTAATCTTCAAGCATGTTTAATCTTTCTTCCTTTCTTACCATTCTGTTGCACTGATGCCCCACACTCCTGCTTAGACTTTTATTTTTGTGCCTGTTTCGGGGGATATGTTAATGCATTGCTGTTTTGCTCCTTTTTGTGATAGGTGATTTGTTTTAATGTTTGAAATGAAAGTACTTTGGGGCATGGTCCATGTGTCTGATTTTTTTGTTTTAGCATGCATGCAGTTCATGACACTGTGGGTCTGTGTTACTTCACTGAATTTCTAGGCTGTAACACATTATAACTGGAAAAATGTTGTGGTTTGCTTCCACTTTCCATAAAAGTAACGTTCCTGGCTGAATAGGAACTTGAAAAAATGGTATATTTCTTCAAATGCTGTATAGGAACTTGCAGGGAAAAAAAGATCAAATAAATAGTATGGTATCTTTATCAATATTTATTATAGGAAGTTGTACATATGCTGAAGTGCATATGTTACATATGTTACATATACTGAAAGTTGGGATCATCAGGTTCTGCTAATTAGCAGACAAGATGCTGCTCACATTACAGTTTTATGAAAATGAAAATTTTGTGTCTCCTTTTTTCACAGGTTATGACATCTGGCTTCACTTTTATTCAGTGCATGAATAGCATGAGCTTTTAATTATCATGTACAAAGTGCTAAATTAATTCCTTTATTTCCTGTTTCTTCTAAATTGTTAGCCTAATTTAAGAGCTCACTTAGCAGAATATTGCATATTAATCACATGGCCTCTTTCAGTAACATGCTAATTTATTAGGATAAAATAACACTGCAACACTTCAAGACATGGAACTTCTGCTGTGTTTCTATTCATAATATCTAAATTCTCAGAATTATCAGCCAATCTCATCACCCAGCATTACTATTGAGTTAAATATGTGACATCAGTGTTCAGAGATGGATTTTCAACTTTCTTCATATTACTATTACTTCCAAGCTCTGTTCTTTGATGCCGTATCAGCTGCATAATATGAAGTTGGACCTCCTTCAGTAAAAGGGTTTTCTGTTACTCTAGTTTAGTATGTAATTTTATTTGGGGAAATATGAAATAATGTATATATGTTTTTTTGAAATTTAAATCCAAACCCCCAAAACCTCTCAGGTTGGAGATCAATTCTCAAAATTAATATATTTCTAATGACTATATTGTTTAATTAGTTTTTTTACTATTGCAGATAATACCTAGGTGTGTATGTAATTTTATTTTTTTAATCAAGAACAGCTTTTATTGCATTATTAATTGAATAGAATGATCACAGAAAAAGCTATTTTTCTCTCCATTGTGTCTTAAAGTCAGTAAAATAATGTGAGTTGTGTGAATCGAATGGTTCTACCAGGAACAATTGGCTTGGCCATACACTTGAAAATACAGACATGCTTTATATAACTTGATACTTCAAGGCTGATTTCTACATGTTGGACTTAAGTTGTCAGGTTGAGTAACTGCACCCCGGGTGAGGCTGAATCTAGAGTGCTGTGTCCAGTTCTGGACTTCTCAGTACAAGAGACATGGAGCTCCTTGAGCGAGTCCAGTGAAGAGTGGCAGAGACATTTAAGGAACTGGAGCATCTCTCCTGTGAGGACAGGCTGAGGGAGCTGGGCCTGTTCAGCCTTGAGAAGGGACAGCTGAGAGGGGTCCTCATCAATGTCTGTCAGTATCTGCAGGGAGGGTGCCAAGAAGATGTTCCAGGCTCTGCTCAGTGCTGCCAAGCAATAGGACAAGAGGCAATGGGCAGAAACTGATGCACGGGAAGCTCTAGCTGAACAGGAGGAAGAACTTTGTTACTGAGTGTGTGACTGAGCACCAGAACAGACTGCCCAGAGAAGTCCTCTCTCATTGGAGATATTCCAGAACTGTCTGGAAACAATCCTGAATAATGTGCCCTAGGATGACCCTGTTGGAACAGGGAGGTTGGACCAGATGACCCACTGTGGTCCCTTCCAACCTTCCCCATTCTGTGATTCTGTAAATTTCTCTGAGTGAACAGGTCATGAAATACATGCAGCTTCCAAATGCTGGAGTAGATCCTAGAAGTTTGTAAATATTGTTTGGCAACATGGTTAGTGTCACAGATTATGGTATATTTTATGTAGTCAGGTATCTCTGAAAGTCCAACACTTTTCCTTCAGTCTATTTCATATGCTATCAAAGCTGTATCTTTTAGTTGATATTTGAGTAGGCTCAGCAAGTGACGTGCTTTATTCAAACTATATTAATAATTTTTAGGTTTTATGGATTCGTTCTATGATTCTTGTCTCATTCTCCATGTTTGGAAGAAGCAATACTTAGATACCCTCCTAACTGTCAAAACATGCATTCTATTTATGTGTCTTTTGTCACTTCTGTCTTATCCTGAAGAGCTTTAAGAACAGTCTGCAAAAGCCCTAAAGTTTTAAGAACCAGCTTTCTTAGGTTTTTAAAAAAACCCTTGTAAAACAGAAGTAGTAGTTGCTGAAAATTGGCATAAGAATTTCTACTATTGGAAAAGAGTGGGGTGAAAGAAATACGTATTTTTATTCTTATCAGTATGATTCTGAACTCAGTCAAGAGATGAAATATTTCTTATGAGACTTCATTAATCAGAAACTGCATGAACTAAAAATAATTAATGCAGTCAAATGGGGTTAAAGGAAAGGAGATCTTGCTTGACAAAACTAATACCATGATTTATTTAAAAGTGGACAAGAGATGCTGGAAATCAATGGCCTTTAAAGTATGGTACAGTTTTAAAATAATACAGCATAGAGCAGAAGTTGGTTGATGGCTCCCAAATTCATTTTAAAATACACCTATAGGGTGTATTTTAAGGATACTCTGACAACACTGATTATAAAATGTTTAAGGCTTTTTTTCAGAGATCTGGAACAAAATATGAAATCACTGGTTATAATGAAACATGCAGAGAATGCAGTGCATCTTTTAGCATAAAAGAAAAGTTCTGAGATGGTCACATTCTGAAGTATGATATGATAAACAAAAACTTGACACTAGAAAGCTGTTTAGTCTCATCAACATAATATACAGCTGAAAGCTGAAGATTATTGTCAGGCCAATATTTCCCAGGCAGAGCTTTAATGGTGCAGGTAGTCTTGTGTTGGGACAACTTCCTAGTGGCTGTTGTAGTGGTTCTCTGACTGTGCAATTATGCAGCCTCCATGGACAGGTGTGCGTAAGTGGGATTGACTACACATCAGGGAAACATGATGCTTTTCAAGTCTTAGAAAGTTGAGGTTTGTCAACATTTTATTAGTCTACTGTGCCTACATGCTGTATGAGTTGAAAATAGTTGACATGACTAGTATATTGAAATCCTATCTCAGGATTTTGTCAGAGCAAAGACTTTGCCTTTGGTTACTACCTGGATTCAGACTGCTCTGCATGTATGGTTGAAAATTTGAAATCTGAAGAGGTAAAACCTGTGAGACTTTAAAGCATAAGCTGTACAGAGTGTGAGCCTCTGCAACACTGGGGTCTCTGCCATTCAAGCCCAGCCATCAATGTTTTGGCTTTTAATAGCTTGGTCTGCAGTAGCAGCAGAGTATTTGCAGGAACATGACTGTCTTATTGTTCTGCAAATATTTAGTAGCTGTTGAAGAGACTGCATGGGAATTCTAAATGTTTTGACTATACTAATCTAATGTCAATTGTCCCTTGTTGTCCCATCTGTTATCCATTATTTCTCTCTCCTTTGCACAAGGTTTATACCACCATAGGACACCACCAAAAAAGAGTGTAGAAGTCCTTAGAAATGTTATTCTTGCAATGATGCCTTTCTTCTTTCTCCAGGAGGATAATTTTTTGCCATTTCTTTCTCCAGCTCCAGTGGGAAAGGGCCTGGAGACCAATATTGTTCTGAGACCCAAGAGGGCACAATGCTTTTCTATCCATTTTAAGGGCTCTGCAGTATTACCTAGATGCTGTTTTAGAAATCTTAACTCTTACTGAATTAGTGGCAGTGTTCTTCTCCAACAGCTAATAGAGAAAAAATATACCAGATAATAAATATGTTTAAATTCCTGTTGCAGAAATTCACCTTGATGTCTGACATGTATGCTTAACTGGGGAAGGATATGGAAGAAAGAATTAATATCTGTGCAATTTTACAAGCGAAACGGTGTGAAAAAAGAACCTTTAGAAATAGGTCAGTACGCATCTAATTGATACTATGAAAATAAATGTATAATTATATCAATTACAGTTAAATGTCCAAGCCAATGAAACATCTATGGAAAATAATTTTTCCATTTGGTGGAAGGTTGCCTTTCTTTTCTTTGTGATCCACATATTACAACGTCTCAATGGTATAAATGTATATATTAATATTAATAATTTCCATAAGGTCATACATGTAATAGATGTGCTAATTCTCTTAGAATTGCATAAATGATTCAATTTACTTTGGAGAATTTTTGCTGTATTATTTTGGCATGTTGTTTTGAACCATTACTTGCCCAAGTAGATTGAGTCGTGTATTTTGGTACAGGAGGCTGGAATGAGACCTACTAATTTTGTCTTTCAACATTCAGTTTATTCTGATTTTGAAGCATGAGTTATGTGTCCATTATACATAACACTAGTAAAGACTAGGATAGCTGTCAGTCCAGATTAGAATCCAAAGATGTTTCTACAGAGCTTTTCGCATTTGTGTGTGACCTCTGTTGACTTCCCTATCTCATTTCTGCTTGATGTCAGGGAGGAGTGAAAGGATTTTTATTCATTTCTCACAGTAATTCTCCCCAACACATATCTTCAGGGTTGTGTTTCTTAAAGTAACAATCGACAAAGCTTCAGCAGTTCTCTCCCAGTGGATTTGCAAGGTGTTGCACCACTTTTAGTGACGTCTTTTCCTTCAAGGTGAAAGTATAACAGAAAGTATGACAAATATCGTGGGATATATTACTGGAAAGAAGTAGATAGCAGGGCAATGACAGGCCTGTGGGAGATAGTCAACCACCCTGGCAGTCCCTTCAGAAAATGACCAAATGGGGGAATAATGTGCTGATGGAACCAAAACTTCATTTGTAATATATATACATATATTTTGTCTCAGGTTAAACCTATATGTTTTCTAGTATAGTCTTCTATTTCTTTTCATGTAATCTTTAAGAAAAATTTATGGGAGGACATCAAGTTACTGTCCTGTCTTAGTTAAACAAATGTCTTGGTCCTGACCCTTTTGGAATTCATAAAACTGCAGGATTTGCTATTGCTTTTCTTTTGTTACAGGTAGAAAAAAGATGTAGTATTATGCTATCAGTAGAAAATTGATCCTAAATATGTTAAATCATTATAATTTAAGAATTAAGTTTTATAGAAGATGTTTGATTTTTTTAATTTGATACTTAATAAGAAAATCAAACAGAAATATTTGTCTTTAAAATATTTATAGTACAGTTTTTGTAGGCTTGTTTGTTTGCTTGTGTTTGGTTTTATAGTTGCTGGACTTTTGTTTGCGTTTGGTTTTGGTTTGTTTTTGGTATTTTTTCCCAATAGCCCCATTCCCTCTTCCACTTCTTGCAGAGGAAAACGTGTGTGAATTCAGGTTTTACTTGAATGTGAGAGATGGGGACACCATTGCATTGTGTATTCCTGTTTTGTTCATTTGAAAGGATTCTACCAGAGTACCAGTTCTTATAGTATAGACGTTTTACAAAGTTAAATATATGATTTACTGGGACAAAACTGAAATACTGTTGCTTTTGAAATAGAAATTCAGATCTCTTGTCTGTTAAATGTTAAGGTGATTAATTCTTTTTTTCATCTTCATTTTTTGTCCAACATCTTTCACCAGCATTCTTGATTGTAGTAATCAGTGGAGTCCTTGGAGAGTTCCCTGGGAAAAGTTTGTGTGGTTTATGGTGTGTTCCTCCCCCAGGTCTGCTTTTTTTTAAAAAAGTTTTATTTTCCTTGCTGCCTTCTGTAAGCTTTTTCCAGATGAAGGTGAGGAGTTGCTCTTCAAAACAATCTTTTTGCTCCCCAAAAACTTGCATTTGTCCTCATTAACAGCAGCCCAAGCCAGGCAAATAGACCTTCTTCAGCTGCTCAGCTATACTTAGAAAAATACAGCTTACAGGTACTAAGTGGTGACCACAAAAATGAAATGCACGCATCCATCACAGTTCATGATGGTGTCCTAAACAGGACAGAAGCTTCCAGAATGGGATGTCATTGAGCCCCACAGGACATTATTGAAAATGAATGGTTGCTTAGAAACAATTCAACTCTGGACATTAAGCATGTAGGGAGAGCCCTGTTTTGCCCAAAAACCAGGGCAATCTGGACAGCTAGCAAAGAAGTTTGCTACTAAAATGGTATTGCTATGAGCATTTCACAATATACTGCATTACAAAGAGGTTTTTCAGAGTCACCAGATAGCTTGTTTTGACAATTTTTCAGTAAAGATAGCTGCAGGCGCTGTGCTAGTCAGTCAACAAAATTGGGACTGTGTTTTAGAGAGGAAAAAAAAGGAAGCAGGTATTGGACTGTCTATACAAATGTGAAGCAGAAAAAATTCCGTGAAGAAACTCCCCTAACTCACTCACAGAAATACTTTAAATAAGAGATAACAAAGAAGGAGGTCTGTAGCTTCTCTAGTCTTGGTTTACAACTAGGTTGGTTGCATATGTGTAAAAAAATACATATTTGTAAAATAAAAGAATGTTTTGAAAAGTAAAAATAGTGAGATAATCAATTTTAAAAATATCTAAATAGGGATTTGTGATGTTTATGCAGACATTGAAACAGATATAATAGACTTATGTATATCTCTGTGTTGGTTCAGCCACAGAAATTATTTTCATACAGTAAATTCTGGCTGATGTGCTATTAGATGCTCAAGTTTTCAGGTTGAGGATCCAGTTCCTCAGCAACCCTGTATCTTCTGGTTGTCTTTATGGAATGATATGTGGATTTGAACATGTTTTTTTATTAAGTTCCAAAATAATTTTGGCTTAGTAATCAGCTTCAAACATTCTTTTCTTTAACTCTGAGTCTCTTAATTATAATTTAGTTAGGAAGCTATTTCAGTCTTTATTCTGCTGTAGCATTGCTTATCCTCCCTGTTTAGAAGCCATTTGGAAAGATGAGGTTTGACTTTTTTCTAATTAGATAAAAAAAGTATTCAGCTAAAAAATATTCAGCTAATGACTGTGATGCTCTGTTAGGTCTTGGGAAGAGATTTTTTAATATAACAAAGCAATATATTATAATGATGTAGCAATAAGATACTTTGTTTCTGAAAATTGTCATGTATCAAGTCATTGTTGATCATCTGTTCAAATGGAGCATGATAACAACTCTGACCTGGAGTACATAATTTTTCAGGTTTAACAGTGTACATTGCCAGCATTTTTAAAAAATTTTCTTCATTTTATGATCACTTATTAGTATTTTAGAGTGGCTGAAGAAGTAGTTTTATTTTTGATATTAGGACAAAAATCAAGAAAGGGGGTAATGATTTAAAGTGGTCACATTGCAAGGCAGAGATAGGCATGAATTCTGGAAATACTCGATATGATAGAAAATGAAAGAGCAAGAAATTAGAAAGCTGTGAAATGAGACAAGATTTTTTTTTTTTTTTGTGGATGACATTGGTAAGGTGTAAAGAGGTGCTGTCAATGATGAAACTGTATTGAGTCCTGAAATTGTGGTATCAGAATGATACAGCAGACAGGTTGGATCCAGGTAATATTGTCCAGCTAATGAACCTGGCACGTAGCTGAAATTCTGGAGTTTTGTTAAGCTGAGGAGAAAAACAAGATGGAAATAACATTAGGAAGGAGTTGATTTTATTTATTTATTTTATTTTTCTAAACAGAGTTAAGTAAGAGATCATATGTTTCAACAGGTAAAGCTAAAATGATAATTTTACTCAGAACAGGGATTTCTGTAAAGGGACAGTTTAGATACAGTTACAGTGACATAAGATGACTGGTATATTTTGCTTGTTATGAGAGACTGATTCTGTTTCCATCTTTATAGCATAGGTGTGTATTTAAATGTGTAAAATACTGGGGGGCTGCCATAAAAGGATTGTGGTTACACACATATAATCAACAAAGAGGAAGGAATTATATATATATACATATATATATACACACACACATATATAAAAATAGCAATGTAGAGCAGTCTCTGAAGAGCAAAATCATATAGGCTTGTTTTGTAAATGAACTTCATAAAATCAAATAAAGCATTTGTGTGAGAATTTTGTAGCTTTTTGATAGTTTTATAACTAATTTTTGGACTTCTGAGAGAAAATATATTCAGCATTGCACAAAATAGCTCTGTTTCTTTCCTGTAGATACCACTTAGTGAGGTTTTCTTTCTTACATATCAAGAGTAACCATTTGTCTTGTGTTCCCTTATCAGTTTGTTTATGGGAAAACTCCAGAGGAAGAACTTCTCTGCTTAAAAATAAAAAATGCAGTTAGTGTGCTGTCTGTTAGAGAAAAACGTTCTGAAGTTTAGTGGCCCTTACTGATGTGTCTCTGTTGTCATGGAAATGAGGAATTGTGTTTTTTTTTTTGTAGGTTTATTTGTTCTGCATTTGCTTTTTAATCGCCTTCCTTTTATAAGTTTAGCTTTGCACTGGAAGTGTTGTGCTTCATAAAAGAAAAGTTAAAAGAGAAGTTGTACTTCCTTTATCATCCTTTTACTTCCCTTTTATGCCCACTAGAGTTTGATGGCTAAAAGGCTAGAAGAAACAAATATTGGGAGATACGAAGATATTGGGCATGTACTTCACCTTATAGGAATAGGGTCTCAATCTGGTAGGAAAAAGAAGTCTTCATTGCAATGAAACATGCAATAATAAAGTTAAAAATTAGATTGGACTAAATAATAGTTATTGTTAACACTTTCCATCTCATAAAGATATGAGTTGCAAAGTTACAGATGGAGGGCATGAAAGCAATCCAGTTTTTACTGTGTCTGTTTTCTGTCATTGACTGAACAGGAGGTTTTTTCCTTTGTGCTTAAATACAGTGTCATGTTGTTTACAGTTCTTTCATATTTGTTTTTTTTTCTGGGTCTTGAAATTATTCAAACATAAAAGTAGTTAATGCTATTTACAGAATAATTAGGAAGTGACATTACTGAGTTAATCCTATGTCAGTTCTGATGCCAGGAACCCCTGAGGTGTGTCAGACAGACTACTTCAAGATGTCCCTGACACATTGCACAGAATTTCCATCCGTGGTGAGGTTCAGCATACCTCACCACCTGCCATGCTTTTATAATTTTCTTCCTCACCATTAAATTTATCAGTTAAAAATGGTCTGTTTCATCTTAATAAAACCAATGATTTGTGATCTAATAAGTGTGAAATGTCCATGAAGGACATGTAATACGTGTTAGACAGGACCATCTTCACATCCTCCTGTAACATCTGTACATCCCCCTGTAACACCTGCAAGCTACCATGCCAGGACAGAGCATGGGGTCATTCAGAGGCCACTTGGGATGACATATGGGTGCTAGCTGGGGAGGCTTAGCTGGGTCAGCATATACCTCAGGATCACTAATTCCTCATTATATCTTCAGAATGGTTCCCCCATAGCAGTTTTTCTGTAAGTATATAGTCAAATGAGCTGAAGCACTGTAAGCAAGTGATACCCGTAAAAATAAGCACATAAACATTTTTGTGCTGATTCAGAGACAAAGAAAAAGCATGATTCAGGCTGTGAATAATTTGAGCCTCTGCTTTGAAGACACAAGTTTCTTGCTTCTAAGAAAAGGTGGGAAAGGTTAAAAGAGATCATACTTGAGAAGCAAGTATGATCTCTTTTGCATAGTGTCTTCTTTCATGGGAGAATCTTCCTTTTATATCTACCATTGTTTTCACTCTGACATTTCAGCCTTCCTTCCAAAGTTCACATCATAATGAAGTAGGTATGAAGTGAGTAACAGCTGCATCTGGGTTCCTAAGAGGTAGATCTTGCAAACTTTCCAGGTTACTATAATCTGCTAAGAGCAGGAAAAATGTGGGGAAAAATGTGCAAAACCCATGTGTAGCTAAGCTAGCTTCCACTCTTTCTCAAATCTTTAATTGCATGCTGTGCCTCCAGTATCATCACTTTCAGGGTTTTTATGCCTTCTCTGAGTACTTAATTTTTTAGCTTTCCTCGTAATTTCTTTTTTAACAAGTTTCCTGTTTTTTAAGGTTCCCCGTATGAACTTCAATAAAACAATGATTGATATGCTCTGTTCTTTTTCTCTGTTTTGTCATAGCTTTTCTGTGTGTTGCTGTATGTTTTGAAATCTAATGCCTCAGTGTCTCACTGATTGTTTTCCTTCTGTACTGATGTACTCAGTTGATCAGTGTCTTCACTTGGGGCAAAATTATATTTACATTTTTATATGTGTAAATTGCTCTTTCTCTTTAAAAATAAGCAAAACAAAGGTATACTTTGTTGCTTATTATTATCACAGGTATCAACAAAATTAAAAAAAAGAACCTTGTTAGTGCAGGATAATTTAAAAAGGCACATAGCAAGTTAGTACTTTATTAAACATTATTCAAAAATTATGTGAGTGGTTAATTGACATCTGAGATTCCTTTTAGGTTTTATGTCCTAAGTATACAAAATATTTTTGAAGTTACCAGAACATAGTTTTTGCCCTAGATATTAATTCTTACGATATACATTATTAGCAGATAGATTTAGAAAGACAATCTTTGTGGTTATAAGGCATTACACAATTCTGAAAAGAGTGTTCATTTTACTGTGATGCACACTTGAATTCTTAATGGTAAAATAACAGTAGAATAACTGTCATGAGCATAACAACATATAAAAAAACCTGATTTTATTTAGCCCAGATTTTTCTGTTATTTGGACCATAGCCCTAGACAGACTAGTAAACTTCCTGAGAATCCATTACCAGAATAAGTGCTGGCTTTACAGTTATTAAATTTATACAAGGATTAGTGGAAAAAATAGTTTTTGATACTTTTATCCACTAAAATTCCTACAGCAAAGGGTGTACATTTTAATAAGTGCAAAGAAGGCTTAGAGGAATCTGATATTTGAGACATATCTAAACCAGTAATCAGTTTACTTCTGTTAGAGTAAAGGTGATCATTCCAGAAATGTGGTTTGGTTTGCTGTGTTTTAATCATCTGACAGCCTTTACTCTTTGTGGGAACCTTTTTTTTTTCTTTTGGTCATCTGAAAACTGATCTGTAATCCATTTATGTGATTTAGTTTTCCAGATTAGGAAGATCCTCTAATTATGTTGTATTAAGAGATTGCAATTAGAATTTGTAATGGAATCTTAGCTTGAATACCACCCAAAATGTGCCACTTCAAAAAAAGAAAAAATGCTTTACTAATCTTTCTTTCCCCCAACTTGTCCTGTTGTAATGTTGCTCTGTAATAAGAATATTGAATGCTACTGTGAGTTTTTTAAAGGCAATAGCAGAGTAAAGTAAATAACAGAGATTAAAAAAGGGATTACAGGATCCAGTGAGTTCATTGAACCAGCATCATTAAACTAGTGCTCATGGAAGATATTTATGAACTGTTCTTTTGTAGCCTGCAATTGAACACTCAGTTTCAGTTAGAGTTTTTAAATCTCTTTCTCTGATTTCCTAGGAATAAGGGGTAGGGTGAGGGATACAGTGGAACACTCAATGTATGTTCTGTCAGGACATGATTTTTACATGCCTTTTGTTGAGGGGCATGCATATTGCATAAAGGTCTCATTTGTTGGACACTGCATCTGAATAGAACTACATAGGAGTATATATCCGTATGGGCGTGTTTATGTGCATAAATCTACACATTATATATATACGTACACGTATACACATGCATGCGTACTTTTATATCTAGGTGCACTTCATTTCTAGCTTTGAACAGTGTTAGAAAGCTGCAATTTTTGTTTTTAAAAAAATTCATTTTTGGGTTTTTCTTACATTTGTTGCATTTAAGTTATAAGAGACAGGTATGCATTGGGGGTATGCCAAGGAATAAAAAGTTTGCTCGTAAACCGTTACACACAGAGTCTAACTGCTGTTATTTTACAAATTGTATATTTGGGATTTCTCAAGTTTTAAAAAATACGGCAACTAAAATTGTCATTGTAATAATCATTAAACATCTATGATTTTTTCAGCTTGACAATTTTCCATAAATCATAAGCTTTCTATGCCAATGGGAGGACTGACCCAGCAGCCTTTTGTTTATTTATCCTTTTTTTTTCACTTGACTGCTAATTTCCCTTTTTTGGCTTGTTTTTCCTTTCTTATTCCTTTCAGAGCTTGGTTAAAATGGATGCAGTTGGAAAAAAAGTCAAGTGTTAGCAAAAATGTAGTTGGCATCTACACAAGGAATCTACTGTAAGGTGATCCCTGTTTCTCACTTCTGTGCCTGGTAAAATCATGGAGGAGATCATTCTGGCCGTTACTGAAAAACATTGCAGTCATCAGTCACAGCCAGTACAGGTTCATGAAGTAAAAGTCCTGCTTATCAAACCTGATGGCATCCTTTTATGACAAGGTAGCCCATCAGTTGAAGAAGGTAAGGCAGTGGATATAATCTTTTTGTATTTCAGGCTTTTGATGCTGTCTCTCACAGGATCCTTCTGGACAAAAATGTCCTGCACACAGCTGGATAAGGACATCAATGCAGCAGGTAAGCGACTGGCTCATGGGTCAGATACGAAGGTTGCATCAGACTGGGGACATCTTAATTAATGCCTTGGATTCAAGACTCAAAAGAGTACAAAGTGTGTAGAATATAGTAAATTGGGATTTTAAGGAAGGCAAAGCCAGGTCCTGCACCTTGGAAGTGCGAACTGTAGATGTACATACAAAGTGGGAAATAAGAGGCTGGAGAGCAGCTCTGTGGAGAGAGATCTGAGGGTCATCGTTAATACCAAGTTGAACATGATTCAGCAGTGCCCTGGCAGCCAGGAGGGCCAACCCTGTCCTGGGCCACATCAGGCACAGCATCACCAGCCAGGCAAGGGAGGGGATTGTCCCGCTCTGCTCTGCACTGGGGCACCCTCACCCTGAGTCCCATGTGCAGTTTTGGATATCACTATGCAAGAGGGGTAGAAAGTTATTAGAGATAACAAAGATGGTGAAGGATCTTGAGGGGAAGCCTTATGAGGAGCAGCTGAGGTCGCTTCATTTGTTCAGCTTAGTTAAGAGAAGACTGAGGGGAGACCTCACTGTAGTTTGCCCCTTCCTTGTGACCGGTGATGGAACCTGAGGAAATGGTCTGAAATTGTGTCACAGGAATTTTAGGTTGGAATTAGGAAAAAGTTCTTTACTCAGAAAGTGTTCGGGCACTATAACAGGCTCCCCAGGGAAATGGTCACAGCACAAACTTGACCAACTTCAAGGAGCATTTGAATAATTCTCTCAGGCACATGGTGTGTGTCTTGGAGCTGTCATGT
This sequence comes from Sterrhoptilus dennistouni, assembly GCA_013397095.1. Lineage (NCBI taxonomy): Eukaryota > Metazoa > Chordata > Aves > Passeriformes > Zosteropidae > Sterrhoptilus > Sterrhoptilus dennistouni. Next base: position 37,534 of record VWZU01007461.1, read on the forward strand.
GCAGGGGCAGGAGAGTGACTTGATGATCCTTGTGGATCCTTTCCAACAGAAGATATTCTGATCCTGTGTCTCAAGTTGTCAAAAAGTCTTAACTGCAAAGATTGTTTTGTGTCAAATAATGAACAAAGCCAATGCCTAAACTGGAATAACGGGGAGATAACTTTAAATTAACCAGCTTGGATGTTGCAGATGGACAGATTATTATTCTGTGGTTTGTATGCTGTACGTGTGCAGGAACATGGCTATTTGTTCTGTGTTGTGATTTGTGTGGAGAAACTTTAGTATCTGAAGTGAAAAGCAGAAGAAATAGATGAACTATAGACATGCCCTTCATGAAGCGCAAATCAACTCCTTCATCTGTAGTTTGTAGCCAGGGCATGGATAACAAATAGTGAAACTTAAGGTAAGATTTAAGCATAATAGTGTTTTAATGATGCCTTGAATTTAGTCCCTTACACTTGCACATGGTGAACTGTGGTAGAAGTGAGGGATCATGAATTCAGTTGTCCTATGTGATGCTTGTGTTTCCCAACAGGAATGATCGAGCTTTCTATTAAGTAGGAGCAAGATATAACTGATAGTGACAACTGTTTTGAAGCATTCTTGTCTGTGCATTTTTATTTTTGGCCTCTCTCCTGCTTCATTTCCATACTGTTATATTCATTTATTCTTGTTATAATTAGTGCATGTTATGATGTTATGTGTGTGTTATGTATTCTTCTGTGTACAGCTGCTTTCTTAGCTAGTAACTTGGGAGCCCTTGTCAAAACAAAGGACTATACCTTTTGAAATCGTCAGAAGGTGCTTTCAGACATGCCTCAGACTTTGAAGACAAGACACAAACTCTACAGAGCCAAAGAGAAACTTGAATGCTTTAATAAACCAATAACCTCCAGTGGAGCAGAGCCACGCAGGGAAATACGCATACTGTTATTGCATGTAGGATGGTTAATATTTTTAATCACAGTTTATTTGGCTCCATAAGACTGGTGGGAAGGAAAGAGAAAAAGGGGGTTGGCTGTAAATAATTCTTCCATATATCCGACGCCAAAATTTTGAAGATACTTGAATGAACGCTATGGTGTAAAAAGACCGCAAAAGTCAAGGGAATCTCAGAGCATATTAAGGTATGAAATCTCTCAGCAAACATGATTACAGCTTTAAATAATTAATTGATTAAAACCTAGAAGGGCCTAATGTGGTCATTTAGACCAAACTCCTGCCTAATGCAAGTATTAATCAGAGAATTCCTATGACCTAATTAAATTTAAGTTTAACTAGGAAAATACAGATTATTATTTAGTTTTAAGTGAGTGTGTTTGGGTCCAAGAATCCAATCTTGGCTAATTTCTCAAGTGTTTGGAAGACCTAATTTGAATATAATTTCTATCCTCCAGTGTCTAGTTTCAAATTCCACTAATGTCAACTTAACTTTAACAACTTCCTGTTAGTTCTGTTTTCTTGTAGATATTCTGGCGTAATGTAGGTGCCTCTTTTCTTTATTCTTAAATTTACCATCCTAACAGCTTACATTTTTAAATTGAAGCCGTACCTGTGGCCAGTTTTGAAGTACTTCCAGTTTTCAGCAGCAACTTTGCATTGATGACACCAAAAATGATATGGAATGTTTCAGTGATAGTTATGCCAGTAGGGAATCTTAGAATATGATCACAGTGATTTGGTTTGGAGAAGACCTCTGAAAATAGTGCAATCCAAGTCCCCTGATAAAAGCAGAGTCTGCTAGAACTGTATGTGTTGAGTATGCTGCCCTGTGAAATGTTCTTTTTGTAATCACTTGATCTAATAGATGTCTGTATGGGTATTTATAAGTATATCCACTTCCTATAGAATCTGGGGTGAAAAGGCACTGTTGGATGATCACAATGCTGTGCTTATGTCATGACATCCGGTTTTGAAAGGGAGTGTGAGCAGCTATCCGTTGTTGGGCTTTAAATCTACTTACAGGCTTACTGCTGATGTTTAGAGTATCCATGTGGAGAATCTAGCCATTACACATAGAAACCCATATGTAAAAATGTATTATTGGACATCTCCCTCAATTATACTGGCATTCATGTTTAGTATAGTGATTCCTCTTCACAAATCCGTCACCCAGGGGCATCTTTTCAGAGTTAAACCTTACCAACTGAGTTGCAGTATCCTTTAGGAACATGGGCAACTAATTTTGATTCCAAGATATAAAAGGCATAATTTTCTTAGTCTTAGGTATCAAAATGATTGAAGTTCTTCAGAATTTTAGAGGAATTATATTGGCAGTGTTAACTAATTTTACTCTGGAAAATTTTATTTATTTTCAAAAGTAAAACCAGTAAGAATCATGAAACATAGCCAGTCAGACTGAAGGTTTTTAAATTACAGATGGTACTTACGACAGCTCCAGATAATAGTCTGAAAGTATATTAAGATTGGTATTCTGAATCAGAGATACTGTTAATCATTTTTATTATCTTTCTCCTCTTGATCGATATAGCGTATATGAAATATATATTTGAATACTGATATGAACAGGTTACTTCTTATCTCTTGTGTTTTAAGTCTGAATGTCACATGCAGTGATGAAAGATTTTCTCAGTGAAGGAATTTTTTTAACCAGACGAGACTTTCACAAAGAGGTCAATTTCTGAATACAATAATGATGTTAGTGTTTATTAGTATAAAACATAATGAGGCTATATGCAAGGAGGTTGTGTTCTCACCCTCCTCTTCAATAAAATTTCTGCTTCTAGATGTGTTAGAATATAGAAGAATGCAGAAAGAAATGAGAATAAATTATGGTCATAAAGGAAAGGATGTCCATTATTCTTCTGTCAAATGTAACACCCAGACTTGAGCACAAATAAAAGAAAGAAGTTTATTTCCACTAGGTGAAGCCCTGTACTGAAATTTCTCTAGGTTATATGACCATCCTACTATCTCTTGATAGCTGTGTGTTTTAAACTGATAGTTCATTCCTCTAGAAGAATATAATTTCCTCAGAAAAAATAATTATTGGGAATTAGTAGAACTATACAAATCCCATCAATGGGGCAAGCAACAATATTCTGCTAACGTTACATTTTGCTTTCTACTTTCTTCCTTCCTCTCTTAACATTCCATTTCCCCATTAATTCTGATAATTTTCATGTCATTAAGCATTTTTTCTTTCCCTGGACACTTGTGTGACTGTCTGCTATGAGTTAAACTCAGCGCCATGTGCTCTTGGTTTATTATTCTGTAAGTATCTCATGAAGTTGTAAATATGAAATACACATCCCAGAGCAGACATTTAGAGACATTTTGGAAGTCTTAAGGCTTCCCAATGCTTCCTTCAACACCCCTCTGTTGGGATATTCCAAAGATAAAAAATGCTGTGCTAATATTTTATAGTTACATTTCAATTTTGAACATAAAATATAAATAGTGGAGCACTCTAAATAGAAAATTGGAGTGCCAGTTTTAATTTTTCTGTGTTTTCCAGATTTCTATAATCTGCTGCCTAATTTACATAAAATAATAACTATCTGTGCATCTACATTAGTGTTTAGGTGAGTTTAGGAGTGAACTTTTAAAATATGTCCTACTTTTCCTCACCTGCTGTATTTTTGGTTTGCATCATAGAATATTCTCTAAGAACATAAATTGTTTTTATGTTTTCATAAATGTTTTATATATGCATTTTATTTTTTCATCTAATGAAACCAGAACATGCTTTCCAGGAGTGAACTGTACACCACTCCAACTCCTGAAGGGCAGTCCATCATTGGGACCTGACTAGCATCAGTCCAAAGTCAATTCCTTCCAAGCATGGAGAACACATATTGTTTCACTCCCCATATCCATCACAACTTCCTCCTGTAGTCACAGATGAAATAGCTGAAGTAATCTGAGCTGGCTTTTGAATTTTCTTGCTTGGTTATTGAGGTAGTTGTATTAGCAACATAAATAATTTTGTGCTTTTAAATTATGTATTCATAATCAAGTTTATTATGTTGTCATGATTGAGGCATCACTGCACCACAACATTATCTTTATTATGTAGTTGAAAATCGATAGGACTGAAGGATGGAATGGTAAACTGATTTGAAGGCCATACAGAACTGGGAGTAAAAGTCAGGTGTTTGTCATGCTGTTTAGAGCTGTAAGTGCTCAGCTACATTTCATAATATCATAATGGACACCAGGGGATCCCTTAATGTCATCAGCTTCCAATTATTATCTTGATTAACTGTTTATTTAGTCTCATTATATAGTTGGATGTTCTGTGTTGCCTTGCCTTTTACAATTGGCATGGTTGTCCAATGATCACTTGCACCAATAATCTCATTTCACATTAAAAGGGAATTTTAGGCAGCTGAATGTAGTTTCCACTAGCATAGCTCTTTTCTGTACGAGAAGTGTTTCCAGAAACAGAAGCTTGTGTTATTTCTCTATACAGTTTTAAAGTAATTTATGTATCACCGATGGTAAATGTTTCCCAGTGTGCTGAAGAAAGAAATCCTCTGTGGTTGCTCCTTAGAAAGTCACGTACAGTTGGCATTTTCTGGTGTGTTATTCTGTGTAAGACTTGCAGAGCTTTTCTGTTCTTTGACTTTAGGATTATCATCTATTCATAATTTAATTTTGAAAGGTCCTTGGAGCAGTTCTAAAGAAACATCGGGTAGACAGATTTATGTTTCAACTTTGTTAATAAAGTGCAGTTAAATATGAAAGAAGCTTACATGAAATCTCTTTCACATTCTCTTTGTTGCTCACTCTCACACAAGCAGTGTAGATGACCAGTTAATAGCACCTGAAACTAAGCAGAGTTCTCTGGAGAAGGAGCTTTGGCACTTAGATAGTTTGGAGGAGTTGTTGTTTAATAGGAGGAGTTGTCAGTATCTTCATAAAAATAATATTTACGAAGAAAAATAGATTATTGTAGGGGTGGCCATTAAAATTAAAGCCATTTTTTGTCAATGTTATGCTTTGCTTCATCAATTGAAGAGATTTCATCTTAAGCTTTGGCATGCGAGTGTAGTAGGCTTTTTAGGAAGTTAAAAATCCTGTCATTAAAATTAAGGTGTGTTAACCTGATGTGAAAATGGCCGTAGTGGGAAGTACATCAAGGATTCATTCAGCCCAGTATTTCATATATTTGTGTCAAAAGTAGTCTGTCTTGGAAGTAGAATAAGAAATGGCTAAAACTTTTTCACAAAATGTTCCTCTACTCCCCAGTAATTTGCAGCTCAGAGATCTCATTTCTATGAATCCTTGTGATTCAGATTCTCCTTGTTATTTTGTTGAGTTCTTTTCCCCCTCTACAACAGTCTGCTACAACAAGTTTCCACAACTTAAATACTCATTGTTTAATATGCCTTTGTTTACTTCTGGGCCTACTTTCTTTGCAGTCCCTGTCCCTTTATTGAACAGATTGTTTCTTCTTGACCCTTTTATGCCACTCAAGATTGTGCCATCTTTATTGTATCTTCTCCTAGTTATCTCTTTCCAACCTTTTTTCTTTTTGTTTCCTGTTATATTTGAAAAAAGTCTGTATGTATGTTTCAAGGAACAAGGTAGTTTGGTTTCATCAGTGACCTATATATTCCATTGTTGCAAACATCACTGTTGAGGATGTTGGTCACCTCAAATATTTGGTGCTATTGAGAAACAAAACTTAGAAGTGATTGGCCAGCTTGGGTACAATATTTGCCGGACCCTTTTTAAAATATGAAGATTTGTTAATGCTTATGTAAGGAAAGATTTTGAAGAGAAAGAATAGCAGAGAAGACACAGGAGATCTGTATTAAAGGAAATATGCCCCTCTTAAAAAATTATCTGAGAGAAAAATTTCTAGAAAAATGGAAGACACTTAGTTCCTATGGTGTTTGCAGCACTTCTATATATAAAGACCTTCTCAATGTGTTGATTTTTAAATCAATTCGATTCCTCAGATAAATTAGATCTGAGAATGAAAAAAACCTGATTTTTTCCAGTCATTCCAGAAAATTGAGCCCTAGAAACATGAATTAAAAGGGAAAAAAATTGTGGGAAATATGCTGAGTTATAAATAATGATTTGGCTATTTAATTATATATACACATTTAATTTCATACATGATAATTAGTCTGATGTGAACCAAATGTGAACAGATTTAAACGCAAACAGGTTAAAAAAAACCAACAAAAAACCCAACAACCCCTCCCAAAAGCCCCTCCCTAAACAAAATCCCAAACAAAACCCAACCAGCCAAAGTAAACAACTGGGGTTTTTTGTCTCAGAAGGCAGAACTAAGTCAATGTATTCAGATAGCATAAAGTAAATGGATGAGCTGTTTATCATATGTTAATAGGAATTTTCAGCCATAGTAGTTTTTATTGTTGTTTAAGTTTTAGTCACCTCCCCAAGAAGGATGAGAAGTTAAACCTGCAAAGAAAAATTGGAATTGTGTTCAGTTTTCACTTTTGGTGAAATAATGAAGTCTTGAAATGATGATATATTACTCTGTAGACTAAGGTACAAAAATGCTAATTTATTGCTAGACTGCAGCGTCCAATTTGCATTCCAAATCAGACTGCGGTGCTCCCCGAATTAGTAGGTACCCTCACAGTATATTTAACCTATGTTTTTCCGGAGCAAACTCCTAGCAGTGTATGTGTTTGTATGTACTTCCTCGTGTACATATCCACATATGGTGATTCACCATTTTAAGATCCAGTTATTTTAAAAGAGCTTTGAAAAATTTGAGATGTGAGGAATCAGAAAAAGAATTGATGCAAGAACTGTTTTAAACCTCTGAACTGCCACTAAATTCCTGTTTACTGTGACAATGAGCATGTGTGTAGTGCATAAAATTTGCAGTGATTAATGTCGTGTGTTAAATTGTGCTTGTGTGTGTAAACACATATACATACACACAAAACTGTATTGCTATAAAGATATTTTTTAGAATACTGTAAGGGCAATAGTGTATATTTGTTGTTAGTTCCCAATGATACAGATATATGAGAAGAAGGGAAATGAAGAGTCATATTCTTAAATGTGCTGATACAGGAGGAGGGGGAGAGGCGGGGGGAGAGAGAGAGAAAGACAAGTAATACAGCATAAAGAACCCACAGGCATTTGGGCTTTCCCACTTCAGTAGCAAATAGGGGGAATTATGGGTTGGTGGTCTGCTTCCCCTTAGGAGGACACCCCTCCATCTGTTTTCAGTACAGCCTGTTTTCAATTTAAACACAGATTTCAATACAAACCTCGATTTCTTTACTCCATTTTATATGCAAAGTGAGGCTTATGAATCGGTGTCATTGCCATAAGGGCTCAGACCAAATTTCCCCCCAAAATTCACAGGCTGTTCATTTGAATACCTGCTTACAGTGGTACACAATGGGCAGCTTTGAGAAGAAAAATTGATAATCTTCACGGAAGAGTAATTTGAATGAAATTACACTTGACAGCCCGTCTCCAAGCAAACAAGGAGAGTGAGGAAGCCTTAGCTAAGCTCTGAGGACTTGCCTAAGCCTCTGCTGTTGGAGCTTCCCAGGGAAAAAAAAATCCACACTTTTTCCTACATCTGACTGAAGCTTTTGATTAATTCTCTGTAGCTGTTTCTAGTGAAGAAAGGTAGCCATGGAAGAGAATATGGAAGAGGGACAAACACAGAAAGGTATTTTGTTAAAATTGCTTTTTCTTTGCATGGAGATAATTATTTTACTGTTCCTTATTTGCCTTAGCCAGCATGCTGTAAGGTTGGGGGATATCAATATGTGGCAGATGGGAAAAGACATATTATTTTCATATGATTTACTTCATTTTTTTCTCTCTGCAGTAGCACATAGCATTAATATAGTGACTGCTAGCTGATATCTAGTATAAAAAGAATCTAGGTAGCAAATTTTGCATCTATATGAATAATTCTGCGAGCATTTAATGCAGCCTGCTTTTCAGACTAGTCATTGTTAATGTTCATTTATTTTACGTTTTCACGCTTGTCCAGCTGGGTCAAGGGAGTCTAGTGTGACTATGAGAGAGCTACTCACACAATATTTGGAGCTGGTTGCAGTAGGATATCTAACAATGTAACCAGTATTTACACCTTGAATGAGAACCCAGACTGAACAAAGACATGGGGTACATTTTGTATGTATTAGGCAGTACTGAAATTTCCCTCTCCTTTTTTGCCACTCTGCTTTTGTAATGTGTTGCAGCAGACTTGCTATCATTCTGATATTTGCATGGCACAGATTTGCATTTTGCAGAAATTAATTTTGCAGGCTGCAGCTGAAATTGCTTTAGCAAGATGTACATATCATGTTCAGAGCATTTCTGTTCCATGGCTTCTGGTTGAAAACAACTGAGTGTTGTGGGAAACGTTAGCACTTAAAGGTCCAATTTAAAGCGATTGTGGACAATTAATTAATGTGTGGATCTTTGGGGGACAGTATTTTCAGTCTTTTCACTTAAGTGTTATTCTGTACAAGCAACATGACAGTAGTGAAAGGACCTGAGGCTTTTTTCATTTTTCTTTACTGCAAGCACAAAGGGTAACCCTAGTGAATATTTGCTGTTAAATTTTTATTATTTTCATTTTACATTTTTTTGAATTCACTTCCATTTTTGAGGAGGATATAGGAACTTGTCAAATAATTTAGCATAAATTGCCTGTAAAGGCATATTTTTCTGCATGAAGCCATATTCTGTTTTTCTGCTCCCTGATCAGTCTACTTCCTACATGTAAATGTCGTGCTTTCTCATTATAAGTGACCCATTTAGACAGAATGCAGCTTTGAATTGTTTATGGTCCTGACTTGATCTAGATATACAGTATATAGTCATGAGAACATTAAAAGATGATTTATGTGCTCCGTGTGTATGCACACGTACAATTATAGGTAAATAGATTAGTATCTGATTACAGCAGTTTCTTCAGTTGAATTTTATTATTTGTTAATGAAAGATAGAATAGGAAAGTACAGGACAGGTCAGTTTTTCTGTTTTGGTTTGGTGTGGTTTTTTTCCCAAAGGTAAAATCAATACTTTTACTGCTTGATTCAAATTGTTTGGGTGGTTTACACTTAGAAATTGAAGACACGCTTTTTAAAAAATTCTGAAATGCGTACTTTTGCTTCTTAAAACAAGTAAATTGAATTATTCGACCAAGGAATCAAAATACGTCATTGCTATCAAATGATGTTGCATGAAGAAACAGTGTGAAATTCAAAATCCCTAAATTCTTATTAGAGAGAGGTAAAAAAAAACCAGAGAAAAAAGTGAATAATTTTTGCATATTGAAAGTGTTTGTTATAGATAAACTGTGTCCTCATTGTTCATATGATAAGCAGTTGAATGACCAATAGCCACTCAAAATGGTGTGATTAATAGTGTGATTACAGCAGCTAACACTACTTACCCCC
>VWZU01007461.1:46941-84406 GCA_013397095.1 Sterrhoptilus dennistouni
CATTTAAAATGCCATGTGTTCAGTCTTTTTTTGCTTTAGTGGTACCCAGCTGTCGTTACAGAGAGTGGCACAAGAATGTTAAGAGCTCATAAATCATGTGTATTTTTCGTTATTGGTGTGAAAGGGAATGCTGCTTAGTTTCTGTGACCATGCCTAGGAACTTGTCATTTCAAGATGTCATGTTCCCTCGTTGGGTTATTTTAGCTTTTAAAATGTATTTAGAGTTTCAAGAAAATTTGCAATTCAGGAGGCAAATTAAAAAATATTTTCAATTTTTAGTTTTCAGAGGTGCTTGATTGCATGCTAGAGAAGTATAGGGATGATTATGAAATCGTGGATCTCAAGTTTTGCATTTTGCACTTGAAAAATATTGACTGTACTAGTATGATGGTTCTCTTTCATAGTTTCTGGGGTTTTTTTGCTTTCATTTAGTGTGATCTATCTACTGTGTGCTTAATTGATATCCACAGGATAGTTCCAGGTCATCCAGATCAATTTTGCTAATTGTGGCACTTCAGAAACAGTAATTGTAGTTCATATATTCTATTTTTCATCCTCCTGCCATCTCGAATTAAATGTTCCTTTTCTTTTCTTTTCTGATTTCTACAAAATCAATGGGAGTATAAATTGTCACTGCTTATCAGCTCCTGGGCTTTTCAGAGCAGATGCTTTGAACCTCCCACTGAACAGCATTACGTCTTGCTAGCAGCCATGATGGAAGTGAATAACTTCATACTGATGCATTTCATAAATACGATCAAGATAGCTCTAGATTTGCAAGTCTTTTTATTTCTGAGAATTTTATGAAATAAGATAGAATTAAGTGCAAACATAATTCTTAGCACAATGGTTCCAAATAAGGACCTTTTGCCACAGTCTCTCAACAGTCTAATGTTTAACACTTACGATTTCTTTATGTCTGTATCTTGGAAAATTATTCCATTTGGAAAATACATTCCATTTTTTTTCCTCTGAAAGTAATGACTTACTAGAAACTCACTTCAAAGGGACATCTTCCCTCCACATTTTCTTTCTATTGGCCACAGAAAGTGTGTTTTCATACTGGCATCACTACTCTTAATATGGTAAAATGAGATAAGGCTATTGCCCAGTAGTGTTTTTGTGTAAAGCTGTAAACATTGAAACCAAAAATAATTTCTTTTCATAAATTTCCTCTTTGAAGTACTGGAAGACTTATAGTGCCTCCTTCCCTCCCTTTATTTCCTCTTGATGTCACATTTCCCTTGCTAGGAAGTCAGTACAGGCTGGGGAGGAGGTTTCAAAGGTATTTGCTCTGCAGCTATCTCTAGCTGTCCAAGAACTGAATGTGTGTAGGATGTCTCTCTCAAATGCCTCAAAAGTAAATTAACACTAAAATATATTCTAAAAAGGTAAAAAGCCACAACTTCTCAGAAATATCAACTTGTTCTCAATTTCTCCAACACTGACATTATGTTACATCCTAGACCTTGAGCATACTAAGACATTTGATTGCAAATTTGCTGTCTGGAAATCCCACGATAACTAAACTGGATTTATTTTTCAAAAAAAACCCAGGTCCACTAAGAAGCAGAGATTTCACTGATGTCTTTAGGGATGCTAATTTTGAAAACCTCATGCATAAATTGCATGTGGCAGTGGTAGGTCTCAGCTGCCAGTGTTTGAAAGACAATGATGTCAAACCTGATAGCTTTGTGATGTGGAAAAAGGTACATGTCCAGTTCCTGCATTTCAGATCTTCCCTCTGTGACAGAACTAAGATTACAGTGGTGTCCCCAGCCCCAGTTATTCATCCCAATAAAGAACTTTTCAGAGGGCAGGCACTGTAAATTTTTGCATTTGTAAGGAACTTCGTACAGGCAAGTGACAGATTACTCTCACCAAAATCTGTTTCAGAAAAAAAGAGAAATGTTCTGGAGCACAGTAAATCATACCATTTGCACTAAATGCAAGATGAATTTGCCTTTTTAAATGATTCATCCATAACTTCATTTTGCAGTTTGAATTCCTATGTAAAATAAAGTCTTGGGAGTGAATGGAGCATCATGTGTTTGTACAGCAGCAAAAATGAGGAAGGATATTAATTTTACTTAAGCTCTAACCTAAGCTCTAACTGTGTATACCTAACACAGTTAAGGTTTCCACCAGTAGGATAGCAAAAAATTATGTAGTATTATTGTGACTAGAAATGATTGAATGCCAGAAAATAATGTTTGGCCTGCATTGCATTAGCAATAAAAGTGGATCTGCAGCCTGTTATCAGAGCTTTTTCATTTGTTGTCACAACATACCAGTAAAGAAGAGCTTTAATCAGAGTTTTGGAACAAAATCATAAGGAGCCTAGAATGTCATCAGTAAAATGTAGACACGGCCTCTGCTTCTATAGTCATGAGAGGGTAAATTTTTTTCCTCATGCTTCAGTACTTTTTGGAAAATGGCAGACTGACTTCGTAGGACAGTGTAGAGTAGATGAAAATTGTGTTTTATTTCATATTAAGAAATACTAATGGCCAAACAGTCCAAACACTGCTGGCAAGCTTTCCATGTTAGTCTTCTATGTCTTCCTATTTGCCTCTTAGAGAGAAGAATATTTCTTTTCTTTTGACTGTCATTGCAAAGTTGGCTAAAATGAGTGAGGAAATCCCAGTATTTTGCACTTTGACCTTTTTTTTTTTTGTGACAATACTTGTAAATAAAGTGGAGGAGTTATTTTGTAAATGCCACATTGAGAGCCTTGCTTGTATCTTTAGTTAGATCCTTTTTATGTTGTTAGTACTCAAAAGTTACTTAGAAATAGTTTTTAAATTTGGCCTCTTGAGTAGGAAGTAGCAGACATTTGCTGGCTGATATTCTTCATACCAAATCTGGATTTGTAGCACTTCATTCTTAAAGAAAACATGGTGGGCAGAGGTCAGTCTCTATTTACTTTGGGAATACCTTTTCAACTTAGTAGGCTTGTGTTCAGGCTTTCCCAAACTTGTGTTCAAATTGGATTTTTGCAAGTTGCTTCAGAGTAGAATGGTCTTGACTTTCATCATGTTTATTGTTTCCTGTTCTTAAAAATGTGAGTGTTATAATAAGAGCATCAGATAAAATAGTCACGTAACCATTACAAAATCACTAACAGAGTAAATAAATTTTCTTTGTAATCAATGCTAAATATGGAAATAAATTTTAGCATCTGGCAAACTATCTCACTGTATTTCCTGCTTAATACTCCTTAGTAGTAAATACTAAGTAGTAAATACTTAGTAGTACTCCTTAGTAGGTTTGTTAAAGAAAAATGCAATAACAGTCAATATGAATTTGAAGTGAATTGTTCTAATACTGTAAGAGTTATTTTCCTTTATGTAGTAACTACAGGCTACCTTACTTAATATTCTTGCATAAGGAGCACTGACTTGTAGAGCTGTAATTTGAATATGTTATTATTCAATACATTAGACTTTTATTAATAGATAATGATGTAAATAAATTTACTCTTGCTTGCTTATTTAATCTTTAACATTGAAATGTCTGTGTTAATAGTAGAAAACTTTGTATTTCTAACAGGCTTAACATTATACTAGTCTTAGGCATGAAAATCCAGCATTAATAGGACTTAATTATAATTTTGTATACACTCTTTCAGGGCAAAAAACATTCCAACTGCCCCAAGGCAAATGGAATCCTCAATTCAATGTGTGAAAATTTAAGTCTTCATGGTTATTTTGACATTTGGATGTCAATTTCATAAATAAGCTATATTAAAAAGATTTTTCATAGGAGATGTAAATGCTTAGGAAAAAAGTGTTGAATTTACATAGATTTACACTAGTTAGTGAAAAAATACTGTATCGAAATAGCAATGCAAATTTATAAAAAGCTTTTTTGACACTTTGTGAAAGTAAAGGCTCTCCTTTGGGGAAAAAGGGCTACTCTGAGTTTCCAAATACTCTAAAAAAAAGAACTTCCTAAGAAGTTAGGAAAGACAATGCAATACTACAGATACAGCAAAATTATATTTGATTCAGCTGAGTGCTTTGATTCCTTATGGAGAAGGATTGAGAGATTGTTATACCTAATATTCAAATTATTTTCATTTTAGATTGTGACTGTGCGTTCATTTCTGATAAGTACCTTAAACAATTTGGGAATGTGACTTCGTGGCCTATTTTAAGTAGCCTGCCACTGCACTAAAAATTCAACATGGAAGAATGGAGGAAATTGCTTTCTTGATAAAATAGATTTTACCTATTAATTCTCCCTATATGCATAGATGAGAGTATGCGATTTCCTCCCCGTAATTTTATATGGAGAACTGAGTAGAAAATTATTAAAAAAAGAAAAAAAACCCAGTCACCTTTTTGGGCTCTTCTGCCTCAGATTGTAGACACAAAGAATGATTTTATAAAACCCATGAAGATTATAGGCAGCTGATGGCCATTACAAAACAGAATATGAAAAGGCAAGGGTGAATATTGATCTTATATGAAATACTTTGTCAGTTAATATTCTGTTTGGCAATTCTATTTCAGAAGAATTTTCAGCCAATTCAAGTGACTTAGATGCAAAATTCCAGCAAATGTCTTATCACGTGGCCGATTTCTGAGACGGACGGCAAGTCCCACTTTGATGTGTTGTCACAAATGTTTTCATGTGGGAGTGGGGAGTTAGAGAGGCTTCAGTTCCACTGTGCAGAGAGTGAGGAGTAAGCCTTGTCATTTTCTCAGCTGCAGAAGGATCAAACTCAGAGCATCAAAGCTGAGAAGGTCAAATATATACACCAAGTAGGAATTAACAAAACTAGGAACTGTTGTGTACATGTGCTCTAGGGCCTTATGGAGGAACAGCACTGACAGAAAAATGTCAGTCCAATAGCTTGTCCATGGTAACTCTTATGCTTCAAAGCATTAGTCTCAAGAAGGCTAATTTTTACCATTTATTTTTTTGCCTCAAAATTTTTCATCTGCTTCTTACTAGTTATCATGTAGGAGTTCAGTAATCCTTCCAAAATTTATGCTTCAGCCATCTGGAACAACATTTTTCCAAATAACAGTTGCTGAAAACCAACTACTAAATGCAAGCAATTACTCTTCTTTTTACACTTATAATGCACCTTACAGTTGCACTTGGACAGTTTCTGAGGACTTTTTTATTTGGTTCACACAGTGAAAGTTTCGTTTTCTTTCCCCAGTAGTGATAACAATACAATTATACCGCAAAGGACTATCACAATAAATTTAGTATCAATTTTTTATATGTTCAGTTTTTTAATAGTGGTATGAGGCGAATAGTGCATTTGCTAAGATTTTGGTACAAAACTACACCAACAAAAATGCATTGGCTGCACTTTTGGTATATGAGATTTTCAGAAAGGTACTACTGCCAGAATTTAAAAAAACTTAAAGCAAAAATATTTTTTCCCCTCACTTGTCAGTACCTTCTTACTCATACCCCAAGACTGCACTTTTAAAAAATTCCTCTTATAAAAAAAAAAAAAGCTCTTTTTGACTGTTATCCTGGTTTTCATTTTTCTCTGGAGGCACTTTGTTTACTTTCTTTTTAACGCCTGGAAGACATGGAACCTAAATTCTGCAACATTTTGAAATTTCTTCTAGGAACATGTAATAGAAGATGACAAGTGCTGTATGCTTATTAATTAAGTCATAGCTGGTCACATCTTACTTCTCAGGTTGCAGAAGAATGATTTTATACAGGCAAAATTGGACATTAAGGAGGAATTTGAAGGAAGAGAGTGTCGTAGCATAGCTAAGTGATTAGGCAGGGATTGCTCTGCACTAAGGCACAAAGAAAAAAGTAGAGATGATTGATGATTGCGCTGATAGAGGTTCAAGAGAGGCAAAATGAAGAAAAGAAGAAAGAAAAAGCAGTAGAATATGAAATACTTTCAGAGGGCTTCGGAAGTCTGAAACTGATATGAAAATAGAAGAATCTTATGATCGTTTATATTGAAACAGACCTCTGAGGTCATCAGGACCAACCATAAACCTAACATTGCCAAACCCACCACTGAACTGTGGTGGAAGACAATATTAGAGTTGGAATATTTGAGTTTTACATAAGAACTCACTAGAAGCATAAATTTGAATTATCTTTTTAAAATAGTGAGCAATTAATTTAAGCACATTTTTCCCCCAAGTAAAACAGCAGCTATGTTCATAGCTACTAATAATACCATAAAATTACTATAATATTGTAATTGTGGGCAGTTTCTAGCTATTTAAGCTATTGGAGGCTGTAGGTGAGGGAAGGGGGAGAGTAAGTCTGGTTTTATCTTAAAGTGAATGAGAAATAGTAAAGGTTCTGTTAGTTGGAAAAGGAAAGCATATCACTTCACGGTCATGGAAAAGTTATCACAATTGACTTGTTGGCCTAGTTTCTCTGGTGAAGGAAGCTGGTATTGTACCCCCGGTTGCTTAGCAAGGTGATGTAGCCAGTGTGGGAGGCTCCACAGTGTAGTGGCACCCTCTGGTACTGGTGAATCAGCTTTCTTTATGTAGTTCATCTAAGCCTCCCACCCTCTGCTTTCCCATCAAATCATCTCTTACTCTATTAAGATATGTGCAATAGTAAGTACCTGGCATAACTTTGAATCAATTTTAAAGGGTTTAGAAAACAACCATGGGAAGAGCTTGGGGTATATACTTGCAGTTCTCAAGTGAGGAAATTTGACCATAGCTAAGAATTTAGGTTTGTGTATTTTTATGCAGGAGTAGATCCTGAGGTTCTGATGTCATGGTTTTGATTGGTACTGCAGGATGAGATGAGGAAACCTATCCAAACTGAGTACTTACCCCTGTGCTTGGATGGCACAAAGGTCTGACTTTCATCTCTCCACAAGAAAGCTAATACATATACTCTGTTTTGTTCTACTTCCATCTGCCACATTGTTTGCTCCCAGTCTCTTTTACCATTTTATGACTCATCTCACACCAAGCAACCTTCAAAAGATTTTCGGCTCTGAGACAGGGAAAGTTACTGTCAGTAGCGTGAATGCTTTGGGAGTGTTTGTGAATTATCTAAGTAACAGTGAAGTCATTCAGTTGAGGATTGCTTTCCTTGTTAGTGAATGGCAATAGACAAGGTAAAGTTAACTAAACCGCTCCCGTAAATTAATCCTTGCCTTTTGCCACTCAAATACCATAATGTGGTCATATGTACTAAGTGATATATATTCAGCAGCTCCTTGCTCTTTACTGGTCTGCTTGTTCTGTGCTGAAAATTTATTTCCAGCTACATTTTTCTACATAATTTATTTACCATGTCCATGACACAACTTGGAGCTGGGATCTAGTCTCTGTGGTGCTTATGTTTGATTTGTTCCCTTTCCAGTGGAGGAGGTGGGGAATGACTGAGAAGAACGTGCTGCTGTCACTTGGACCAGACAAATGCTTCTGTGCCCTACCTGTGTTAAACAGGCCAGACAGTTGCAGTGGGAGAGGATGCAGTAGCTGCTACTGGGTGCAGTGAGCCCAAATACAGCCTCTCTGGCTTCTGGATTAGTCCATTGTGAAAAAACCTTAACTGACCAGATGTCAGTGAAATTATTATTTTTACTGATAATGGTGATGATAGTAAAATAAAATAATATTTTGAGGTCTGCATATGGTGTAAAAGAACTTACAAACTCTAAAAAGATAACGTTTTTCAAAAAACATTATAACCAACAAAGAACATGTACTTGAAGTTATGGGGGTAGTGGGTTGATAAGTCATTGTAAATAGTAACTCAGTATGCATAACTGAGGATGAAAGTAAATGTCTGAAATTGCCTTGAGAAAGGGATCATTGACCACTAGCCACTGTGTTGATCGTGAGAGTATTCAATTATATTATTGGATGTTGTATTATTGATTTTTAAACTGAGTAGCTTTGGTGTGAAATGCTTCCTGCTTAAAATAGTTTGCCTTTGTTCATGACTTGTTGATAAACCAGTCCTGTATAGAAAAGGAATTTACATTTCTAGCTCATTGACACAAATACAGTGGTTTACTTTTTTGTGAATTAGTCTGAGTATATTAGATATACAAAATACTTCCCGTATTCATTGTGGTGTTTTAATACAGCAGCACAATTTTATTCAGAGAATTTCTCAGCCTTCTTATTTTTTACTGACATGCTGTCCTCTGCTTCTGGTCAACATAACCATGATTTCCCCCACTTTTCCTCTTAGTAGCAGTTTGCAGTTCCTTGAAAACACCTGCAGGTTCTCTTAGCAGTTCTCTGGTAGTCAGGCACCTTGTTGCCATGTTACTTAACTAGATGGCTGAACTAGATTAAAATGAAAGTGTCTTGTTGTCCAGGTGTTCATAATCAGTTTGATATCTCCTCCTCTGAATCAAAAAACATGTCTACTATTTAGTCTTGACTTATATTTGCTACCTAATGCTTTCCTTTTGCTGGAAAATTCATAGTTCTGATAGAGCATTAAGGACCCCTTTTATCCACAATGTTGTAGAAAAGAATAAAATTGACTTGTAAGTGCATATATGGCCCTTGATTACTTCTAAAAATTATAGACATCAGTAATTTGAAAATCTGAAAAATAAATGACCAAAGCTCTGATCTTGCAAAGACTTAAATATACATCTTTGATGTCATGCACGGTGAGTAATCCCATTGGTTTTATACCATTATAAGCAAAAAGGAAGCACATGAACATCTAAGATTAGGACATAACAATGCCATGGAGTAATTTGCATGTTGCTGTCAGGTTTTTGGCAGGATATCTGTGAGAAAACATGATGGTGCAATTTAAAAGGGCTTGAGAGGAGACTGGAAGGAAGATTGAATGGAGTTTTTTATCAGCTGAGGGATTTTTTTTTGTTTGTTTGTCTCACATGGTATTACAGTGATTAATATGCTTTGGGTCTCCTGTGGCTGTCTGCAGTTTCTAAAAAAATATTATTCTTCTTAGATGCTTTTTTTTTTAAAGGTTTTTGTTTGTAGTTTTGTTTTGAATTAGTGGAATTTGGATTTACTCCCAGGCAGGGCATACTGGACCTTCTAGTGGCATTGAACAATTTTGCTAGTGTGCCTTGTTTGCATACTTAAGCCAAGATGATCATCAAATTTGCTGTGCAGATGGAATTTTTCCCAAGGCAGGCTACTAGTGACCTTCTTTTTACCTTTTTTTTTCCCTGCAACATGGTCATGGTCTGCTTTCTAAGATTATCTGGAAGTTTGTTTTCATTAAATTCTTGCTCCTGGTGCAAGACTAACACTGGCATTTTCCTTCTTGCTGTCCTCTTGTAACAAACTATAGATGATCTTTGAATATAGGTCTGGACAAGCATGTTGGTTATTTGCCTGTATTTTTTGGGCTAGACTTGTGTAGATTTAATAAATCCTTCTGAACTGAACATCAATTACAAGGTTTTCTTTTATTAGAAGGTTCTGGACTCTGACAATGTCTAGTCTGAGCACTGTGCATTTTTTCCTAAGATTTTTCCTAAGATTTTTTATAAAGACCTGTGCTGTTAAAATTTTTAAAGGGAAAGAAATATACTTTTTTCTGCTACATGTAGAGTTGATGTATCTTCTATTTTTATGATAGCTCTTCATTAACAGAGATAAAATTTATAAGAAGGATGCTCATCACTGTGACTATCCTAAGAATTCAGTAAAATATGTATGCTTCAACGACACGCATGACATGACACGAAGGCCAGAAAATGAAAATTAATTTCAGATATTTGACAGCATATGGAGGCTACCTGTTCTCAAAGATGTCATCTTTCAATATCTCCAAATTATTCTAGATTCATGAACATTATTCACTGGTGAATACAGTGGTGTAATTATAACCTAGTGGTGGGTAGGTCTTTTAGGTCAGCTGTGTTTATGCTTGTGGTTCAGACAAGATTTTTTTTCTCCCCCCTCCCCATCTGGTACATTCATCAAATATTTAAGACACAAGGGAACCTGTTAAGGACATTTGGGCTCTTTTATCTGCTTTATGGCTGTGTTTATCTAATGGGGACTCTTTGCTGTTAATATTTTTTCATTTTGGTTTATTACATGTCTATACCATCTGTATTGTCTGTACTTCCAGCAGATATCCTTTCTTTATTACCTGTCATATCCCCTTCGAGAAGATGAATACGTTTACTTTATTGCATAATTATTGACAGTATGAACTTTTAAAATCCAGTTGGGACACCTCTGAACTGGATCTAGTGATTGTAATATGTGGATTTCGAGACTTTAAAGAATCTGTAGCTGGCTGTGGCTGTATTTTGTGAATATTATACACAACTAAAAAGCTGAAATACACTTTCCTGAAAGAAGAGTAGCTATGTCCCTGCCTAGGGAGTTCCCTTCTAATACACAGTTACTCCTGCTTGTCTGTCTTGATTTATTCCTAATACTGTTTTATTTTTATTATTATCTTTTAATGTAGACTCAACTAGATTTGATGCAGCTGCTGCAATTGCCATCTTGTCATATCCTCTGGGATACATATTTTCTCCTTTGTGTTATTCTTGCCTTAATCACTCCTGGGTGGTTTTTTTTTTTTTTTTTTTTTTTTTTTTTTTCCACANAATGCACTTACATGCAGAACACACATGCACTGTTTTTTCTCCTTTTTTTTTTTTTTTTTTTTTTTTTTTTTTTTTTTTTTTTTTGGCTCCATACTAACTCTGTATCTCAAGCTGGAAAGATGGACTGTCTCCTACTAGAGATATGAAAGTACTGCCACTCCAGAATCCCTGATCTGTAATCATTCCTCTAATCTAATACCCTGACAAGGTGATAGACTTCAATGTTACAGAAGGTGGCTGTTTTATTTTTAAAGGGATAATTTTACTGGGTTTTTGTGGTCCTTCAGGGCCAATGAATTACACAATGGCCCAGATGTAACAAGCAATATGTAGCAGTCATTAAACTAAATTATTGCACTGATCCTCACTGTCCTTAATCTGTTAACGTTGTTGTTGGTTTTTTTTTTCCCTAACCATCTCAATGTGATAAACTGTATAATTTAAAAGCTTTCCTATCGAAGTGTGATTAGAAATAATTTGGCTAAGGGTAGAAGTGGGTAGTAATGATGCAGAATTTTCAGGTAAGCATGGTCATAAATTCTAAAATAAATTAAACTAGTAAGTACTAAAATATAGAATACTTACGTGGAATGAATATAATGAAACAAATTTCTTGTTTGTGAGTAGGAAAACATGTTAGACACTTCCACAACAATTCATTCACTGTTGTCAGAATATGAAAAACTTTCAATGTTTTTCATTTCAATGATGTTATGTAAAAAGAGGGTAATTATTTGCATTTGGTTTGTGCAGTTGATTTGACTCTTTGTTTTTATTCTTTGTCCATTATGACTCATTTTATGAAATTGTTTGTTTTACCTTTGTTAAGAAGAATTAAGAAAACACCTCTTTTCTAAGTGTCTTTATAGTTATTGAGGTAGAATAGCAGTTGCTCTGTCAGTGTCACAGTGTTTATTTTAATCTCTGAATTAATTTTCTTGGTTGCTAGGCAATTCTACTTCATAGATTTAATGGAAATGACTAATTCAGTGTGCTCTCATTTCATAACAGGCAATTTTTTTGCATTAGAACTGAAACTAGGTTTCTCTATGACATAATGTTTGACAAATACTCAGATCAGTTTACAATTTTGTTACTTTAGTGAACAAAGTATTCAAATTTCTGTTATCCAGTCTTGTATTTCTTGCACAGTCCAACAAAGCTGTTGTAAATATAAAGTATTCAACAGAGGGAGAATTGGTCTTTTATATATATATGTAGAGGGCAAGCATCTGCCCTAAGGTCTGACATTTTGGAAATTTTTTAAGGCATATTATGGAGATGGTTCTGTACTACATATGTAGAGCTGGTATCAGTTAAGTCTTTTTACATCCTCTATGGTAGTGGTATAATTAATAAGTGCTCTGTATCTCAGTTACTCAGCCTACAGATGTATTCAGCAGATACTGCTTATTATCAGTACATGGAAGTCCAAAAATAGGTATGAATATTCAAAGTAATAATAGCCATATTATCAAAGAAAACCTCTCAGCAGTTGGTCATTCTGAAGGTTTTTCATACCAAAAAACATAATCCCTGAGGACAGTTTCTTTAAACTTTAAAATATTGTTTTCTGTTATTTCAATACTACTCCTATTTAAGAACAAATATGTAGGAAAAAGAACTTTAAATGAAACTTTTTAGGTTCCTCAGTATCAGGGTAGTGCAGAAGTGCAGGCCTCTTTCATTTTGTTGCTACCAGCTATGCTTTCATTTATTCTGAGCTATCATCTACTGAAATACTGTCTTTTAGCTTGTTATCTCCTTTTCACTCATGTTTCCATGTTGGGGAGCTGCACAGCTTAAAAATGAATGGAATCCACCCTCCTCTGCAGAAGAATAAAGGATTCTGTGGGCCAGACTGTCAGTGGTGTATCCTAGTATTCTCTGTGCTTCTGACATTGGTTCAAGGTTTATCAGTTCAACTTTAGCCTAGAACATCATTCTGCATGCTTATTTGATCTTTATTTTCCTTCTCTTTAGTTTATCATACTTTTTTTTCCTGACAGTGGCCACCTTTTTGTACAGTTACTGTGCTGAAGGCCACAACTGATTTGGTTTATCTGTATAGTTTGTGGCCATCAAAACACTAAATTCCAAGTCCAGTTCACAAAGATCTAATATTTTATCAAGACAGAGAATGCTGGGAATGCTGTATACTTTAATGGCTTTGTATTTAGTACACAGTCTTTCAGTTTTTACTACAAAAAGCCTTTAGAAAAATCTTCCAATTGCTCTCTTACAACTTTAATTGCCACCTAATGGTGGTAAAGTAAGCAACAATACCATGCTATTTTTGAGATTTCTAATGGGATTTGAGAGAAAACAAATTTCAAAAATCACACAATTAAAAATATTTTAAGATTTTTTTGAAAGATTATAGGAGGAAAAAAATTAGATCACTCAACAGTATTCCTCACAGAAAAGAAAAACTTTTGTTCAGTTTTTTTGTTATATTTGAGCAAATAAGTTGGGTAGTTAGCCAGAATACTTGCAGCTGTAATGGTGATGGCCATTGAAGGCAAAAAGTTGGCTGATTTGTATTCAATACATTCTTGTGAGACTGTCTCACTTTTTGTAAATGAGAGGTGGAGTATACAGCCAAAATTAATAAGATTATATTTATGTCAGTGAACTCTCCCAACTCATCTTAATGTATTTTAACATTTAAAGAGAGCAGTACTGAGATAGTAGTTTTTGGTTTGTGGAACTGGGTTATGAAAGTCCTGCAACAGAAGCATGAAAATGTTAATGTGAGTGAAAGCAAATCTCCAGCGAAAATTAAATAAATTTCTTACTGAATATACTCCATTTCCCTGGCTCCACAAGGCAGAACACTTTGATAAACTGGTTGTCAAAACAATCTCTTTAGTGTACTAACTTTACAAAATCAAATCAAAGACCTCCAGGTAGCTTCAGCAGTGTGCATCTTCAGTAGGTACAAACATGAATTCTTTTTGTATGGGGATACTAGGAAAAGGTTCTTCACCCAGAGGGTGGAATTCTCAGTAAGAGTACACAATTACAAAAAAAAAAAAAAAAGTCATAGTAATGATTTCCATTGTGGCTTGTAGTTTTGAGGAGTGAAATTGTTATGAAATAGTGAAGGTATTAAAAGTTATGTTATTGGGTTAAAAAGTAAGCTCTTCTTTCAGCTGGTAATTTCTAAGTTACTCCTTTAGAGATGATGATTTCTGAAATTACTGGGACATCATCTAAGATTCCCGACTGAGTTATGAAATATCTGAAACAGGTTATTTTGTATAATTTACATTTTTCAGTTTAACTTGTAGGAATTACTACAAAATTATTCGTGACCCTGAAAAATCTCACTGTAATACAGTGTCTTGATTTCCCATTTGTGAAAAGCAATATAAGACATGCATAAACTTTAATTTCTTCCATTCATTGTATGACCTGATTATCCCTTTAATAGGTGGTAGGCTTTACAATTCTGCAATGAAATCTCCGTTGCGTTCTCTAGATACTAA
This sequence comes from Sterrhoptilus dennistouni, assembly GCA_013397095.1. Taxonomy (NCBI): domain Eukaryota; kingdom Metazoa; phylum Chordata; class Aves; order Passeriformes; family Zosteropidae; genus Sterrhoptilus; species Sterrhoptilus dennistouni. The sequence goes on from VWZU01007461.1 coordinate 60,979, forward strand.
AGCAAGATGAAGTATGCTAGGGAATACTTAGTAATTTGTAAATAAATAACTAAATAAATTGCAGGCATTCAATATCCTTTGCTATTAAGGATGAAATGCAGTGTAACTGAAGATTCTTTCCTGTCCCACCTTAACTCCTAATTAAACATTTTATTTAAATGAGGAAAACTAAAAGAGTTGCATTTATTATGCATATGGCATATGTGTTGTTAAACTGAAGAGTGACAGACCTTTGATTTTTAGTGGTGACATAATCTAAGACAGAGTGCTGTGATATACATATGGTGGATGTCTGTACAGCATGCCAAAGGAAGGAACAGTTCATGAAAGTTAACTTCATTCCCTTCAAAAAACCTGAATTTCTTAGTGATTATATTATGTGATATGGAAATTTCAGAATGGATATGTCTCTACTAGTCATTAATGCCATTTTAAACTTAATTTACAGAAGTGGTACCCAACAGAGACAAATTAGCCTGTGTTTGACTGTTTGTTTAAAAAAATATGCATTTTCTTCTGATGAATGGCTATTTTTCTTTAGGAAGATGATTGCAACATTTTCAGCTACTGAAATGATGACAAAATTAGTTTTGTCTTTGGCAGCAAAAAAAAAAGAGACTGTTTTATCAGCACAGGATGGAGTACAAACCCAAATATGAAGAAAATTAAGAGGCCTAACTCTTAACAGAAATATACTCAAAATACCATTTCTTAAATATGTCTGCTTTCTTTGAATATATTTGGTATACAGCCCATGAAAAGAGAGTCTCTGAGCATCTTCCTGCATGGTGCATGCGCTGTGGTCCCATTATGTCACATCCAGTCTCTCCCCAAAACTGCAACCATCACCATCTAATTTGTCTTAGTGGGAAGAATGCATTGTGGGGAGCTCTACACTGTTATGGCAAGATTTATATCTGCTATTTAGGCTATCATGTTTAAGTGTTGTTTATAACCCCTTTTTAAAGACTGCAGTCTGTTAACAAGGTGTACAATTAGACTAGCTGTAGAAATAACCAGTCTTCTGCATCCCTCACTTTGTTACAAGTTTGAAGTCCTCTTAAACAGCAGCTCCAAAAATCATGCAGAATGTACAAAATCTCAGCTGTTTCATTATAAAAGCAAGTTTCTGGCCTTACTGGCTTAAATGAAAATATTATCCTTAAAATTACATTTATTATATATTTCATCAATAGGATATGGATTATATGGAGGCTCTGACAGTGCTGGTGACACTTTTGGCATGCATGGGTCCTATCCTTCATGTTTTCATTTACATGATTCCAAAGAATTTTAAAGGTTGGTTTATTTTCTTTCTTTTTATTTTTTCCTGTGATAAATAAGAGTATTCCTCAGCCTTTGGTATTTTAGTTTTAATGTCAAAGCGCATGATGGACCTAGTGTTTGCCACTAATATGTTGAATAACACTGAAGAGCAGTTCTACCCTCAGACAACAAATATTGCATTTAGAACGACTGAAAGTAATGTCAAACTATTATAGGCTTTCGTACATATAAAAGTAGGCAGGAAGGACTTACTGCAATTTAAACAGATGAAGCATAGAATATAAAGTTTTCTGAAGTATGGACTGTCTAGTATGTGGGTTTAGAAAATGTGGTAAAAGCCAGAGAACTCGTGCGTCAAGACAAAGACAGTTTAATAGGGAAAACAAAAGCCATGCACACAAGGAAAACAAAACAAGGAATTAATTCAGTACTTCATGGGCAGGCAGGTGTTCAGCCATCTCCAGGAGAACAGGGCCCCATCATGCGTAGCAGTGACTTGGAAAGACAAATGACGTAATTCCAAACATCCCTTTCTTCCTCTTTTTTTCCCCCCTACTTTATATACTGAGCAGGATGTCATATGGTCTGGAATATCCCTTTGGTCAGTTTGGGTCACCTGTCCTGGCTGTGTCCCCTCCCAGCCTCCCCTGCACCCCCATCTCCTCCCCAGCCTGGCAGAACGAGAACCAGAAAAGGCCTTGGCTCTGTGCAACCCCTGCTCAGCAATAACAAAAACATCTCCCCAATATCAGCCCTGTCCTCAGCACAAATCCAAAACACAGCCCATGCCAGGCAAAGAAAATTAGCTCTGCCCCAGCCAAACAGAAAAAATATATAGAAAACTTACTGCCCATAAGTAAACCCTGCTTTGTGGGGGAGAGATATAATGGTGGAAAAAGCAGTAAATTTATAGTGGTTTGGTTTAGTCGTGAAACAGTACTTTTCTGAGTCCTGATTAGAGAGAGGTGACCGTAGCATTGTGGATTATGAAATGCTGCTACCTTCTTGAAGCATCTCCTTCAGAAGCCACCCAGAACAGGTCACAAGGACGGCCATTTCAAGTCCATGCACACCTACATTCCTCAGCAGAGGAGAGACAGGAAGGGCCTCCTGTATGATACGTTCCAGCAAGGTTTATTTCAGCATGCCGAAGGGATCGTGGGCAGAAGACCCAGACCATGTGCTGCTCAAGGATTAAGTATGGGGTCAGTGGCCAATGAACTGAGGGCACAGGGGCAGTACAAAGGGCAAGGCAACCTCTAGAGGGGTCTGAGGGATGAACAACTGGGGAGGGCAGGGTTAAGTGACCAATGGGGGAAGGCTGCACTTTGGTGCTACTTGCCAAAAGCTCAGTGCAACATGTGCAATAAATCATAGAATGTTCCTCTAGTAAAAAAGATTGAATTCTCTCATTTTTGCTGCCCTCAGTCTTTGGCTTTGGGAAATGCATTTTGCAGTGGTTTTTTATGGAGATGGGGGACATTGGACTGAGATCTGCTGGGAGTTTTCCCTAAGCTTCTAATTAGGAGGAAAGGCCAGACTTGTGGAAGGGAGGGCTACCTCTCAGCATGTGGTTTGAAAAGTGGAGAGAGCTGAAGTAGTACTTTCTCCCAGCTTGGCATTGGGAGCATTTGAAAAGCTTCATTTCCAGAGAGGCAAGAATTTTGAAATCATTCTCTCACAATGACTCTCATTGAAGGATGTGTTGAGGAGAAACCTGGGTACCTTTTAGTCACTGGCAGATGCAAAGCAGATTACTTGGTGTGAGGAGCAGAGGGGAACTGGAAGGTTCATGTGTCCTGTAATCAAGAACAGCAGACTTGGTTATAAGAATTCTTATAGAGTTTCCAGGAACTGGAAATCATGGAGAGCATTTGGTAAACTAGCAGATATTCCCCCTTCACAAGGGCACCATAAGGTTTCCATAAGATGCAGTCAGTTCAGGATGACTCTTTTCATGTCTCGTTTTGCAGAGATACAGGAGAAGCTGTGCTATGGCCCAGCAGACCAGGACTGTATTCCTGACAGCATTTGTTCTACAGACACAGCAAATCTCTGGGTGTATGTATGTGTATCACAAATTTCATGGAACAAGTCTGAAGGAATTTTTAGGAATGCTTCAAAGAGCACACCTCTGAGAGTATCCTGTCCCATTGCTGTTTTCAAGTCCCTCCTGTAAATCCTAAAAGAAATCTTAAAAGATTCTTGTCCAAAGAAAAGCTTGCTAGATTTCCCAACCCCAAGGGAAAATTAATATATTTTCCTTTAACTTCACACTTTGGAATAGTGGGAGGTATTTTGGCTGTAACTTTAGAGATTGCAGCCTGGAGGGACACCATGCATAGCCAAATGCATCCTTAATAATTGATTTTGGAAAATTAGTAAATAAAAACAGTGTTTTACATTGGAAAATACTGGTATAATAATGCAAGTTTCTACACGTGAGAGAAGTCAAGTGTAAGGAATAGGGGAAAGGAGTGGAATGAGAAAATCAACACAGCTGTGCATCTATTACTGGTATGTAGTATCTGTGAAGAATGGGTGGTTATGGATCTCATAATATATATTGTTTAAAGAATTTAACTTATGTGGTTTTATAATATTCTGATATTTTAAACAGAAATGCGGACATGAATTCAACTGTGTATGGGATAAGACAAGAAAATAAACAAAGACAACCTGCCTGGGAGATAGGAAGGAGAGCCCCTGTGTTCCTTTTGTGTAGTAGCGTGGGCCTAGGGAGCCTTTTAAAGATATGAGAGATTTGGGATTTAACTTTGTGTAACAAAACAAAGCTGGAAGAGCCCAGAGGAAGGACAGAGTGGTCAGTAGTGTGGAATATTAGAATGTGCCTGGGAAAGGTGGCTGGAAGTAAAAGGATGATGTGTAGTTCACCATATCTCTAAACTACCTTAATTATTAGACAGCACTACAGGGAGATTGTATATAATCTAGAATTGCAGGTTTTGCCACTCACTGATGCTGAATTTTCTAGAATAAAGTTTTCACCTTTACGTTTGTCTGGTATCAGTAATCTCATGCAGGCATAAGGAACATTTGCATTCCCCCACACCTCCTGAAAATAATGAAAAAAAAAAGTCATACAGAAACTATGGGAGTCTGCAAGCTACAAAGATTTGGAAATACCAGTTTCAGGGTGTGAAGCAATACCCACTCTTAGGTGTTAATTAGAAAGGTGCTCCTGCAGGAGGTAGGTGATGGAGAAACAATCCAAACCAAGAATTTTGGTAATATCTAATTACAATAGGACCCTGCAATATCCGTTCATACGGCCAGGCAACTAATAGAAATATACAAAATATTAAGAGTAAAAATATAAACAAACCTTCATTGGGTTAAAAAATAGCCTTTTCTACAGATACTGCAGAAGGCTGCAGCTATTTTTTGCTCACTGCATGGTTCCTCAGATAATTCCATTTGGGAACTGGTGACACATGCATTTAAAAAAACATGCTGACTTTCATTTAAAGTGACAGGGTAATATTGCTAAGAAACCAAAGAATGTAGGTAAACATATACTAAACATACATTTTTTGCATTTGGTGATATACTATTATGTATATTTAATTCTCTTGGTAGTTGTCAGTTTCTGTAAGCAAATTATTTATGTTTGAATAATCTATTTGCAAAGAATGAAAAGAACAGAAGGAAACTGGGAAATGAAGAAAGGGGGAAGATATTGAGCATGCCTGAAATTATATGTTTGTAAAGGGGTGGAATTGAATGGGGAACCTGTAACTAGGCTACACATAGTTAATTTTTAAATATAAATCCATAATCTAAGTGTCTTGTAGAAATCACTGTGGGGGGGGGGGGTTTGTAATGATTTGATCCTATGATAGCCATCTGTACAAATATATTCTAAATTAACCATTGCCTTCTTATAGCTTGAAAGAAGGTTTTCAGGTCTTAATTCCGCTCAGCTCTAGCCAAGAATGCAATATACAAAAGCTATTTCATTGCCATTACTCTTATGGCAATATTGACTTAGTTCTGTGAACCTAGTTAAAAAAATAAATACACAAATAATGAATGCAGATTATCATGGTGAAAATTTCTCCTTTAAAGCAACGAAGACATGGGAGGATTAAAACATATTACCGTTAACTCTGTTTATAGTGTTCTGGCTTTTCAAATTGACAAAGATTTTTTTCCAGACATCTTTGTAGTTCAGTCCCTGGGATTTAATCTCTGTAATGTGTTACACTCACTATTGTCCCAGTGAATTTGTTGACAGACAGTAAGTGGGTCACTGCATTGAAATGCCCAGTGTAAGCCCTGAGTTCTCCCTTTGCGTTGGCAAGGCAACGGCAGTGGTCCAGGAATCATGCGCAGAGCCGACTCCCAGCCTCCTGCTCTCACGGGGTCTCGCTGCAGGGCAGGGAGGAAAAATCCCTTGGATGCTGTAACAGGCAAAGGATTCTTCTCCTCTTTTTTGGTGTGTCTATTGTCTTAGAGTGGTGGTGAGAGGAACAGAAATGCAAACTTACAAATAAAATGAAGCAGTAAAAAAATTGACTCTATGTTATTGCTTGTTCTAAAGTCTTTGATTTTGGTTTGGTGGGATAGAATACAATATATATCAGTCAGACCTAGTTGTTCCAATGTATAACACAAGAAAGATAAATATTTCATAAATGCTTTAGATGGTTTGCTATTCTCTTCTTCCCTCTTCCACAGTTCCTTATAGAAAAGCAACTGACAAAGTGCTTTTTTTTTCCATGAATCTATAAAGAAGCAGAATTCCATGTGTTGTAGTCTTTGTGTATACTAACATTCAAAAATCTGTGAAGATTAGTTTTATAACAGTTTTTTGAAAAGTAATCCAAACAGAGAAAACTTGAACCTGAACATCCAGAAGTTTATAGTAATTGTTGATCTAATTAGCAGTTTTCTACAGTTGACCCTGACCAGTAGTAGGTTACCACTAAAATTTGAAGAAAAGGGATGTGAAAGGGAAAAGGAAGGAATTTTGTTATTGCAGAGAGATTCAAATCTTTCCCACTGGACATGACACAACATAAATGGAAGTCCTGCATTTGGAGGAAACAGCTTTTTTACTGACAATGCCATGGACTCTGTGTTCATTAACTTCAGTTGAGCAGCTGACGACGGGAAGAGGTATGGACTTTGGCAAAACCATCTATTTCTGTAAAATAAAAGATTTGTACAGAGCTCAGGGCATATAATGTTCTCAAGTTACAAAGGTTTTTTTCTAGAAAACTATAGTTTTCCTAACTATTCTGGTGGGAATTCCTATGAGTAGCTTTCTCCTGAGAGCAGCTACAGAAGTGAGAACAGCAGCAACAGCCGGTTCTGTTTTGCCATTCATGCTAAGCTAACACAAGGAGCCGGGTTTCACTGTATCTTTCACAGAGATTTCAGAAAATAAAAAAAAATCCCTAAGAATGACAGTGTTATAATGCTGCACATCTGGACTCAACACATAGCTTTTGTTACCTTCACAATTTGTTATTCTTCCCATTCTTGGCTGATCAATAGAAATTACTTCTTCCGGAGAGTAAGTTCATTGCATGGTAAATATTTCATACGTCATGTTTTGGGCCTGCAGGTGTTTCATAAGTACCAGAAAAAATACAGTCAGGAAACTGTCTTATGCACAAACAAAGATTGAATCTACTTGGGAATCTCAGAAAGGATTTTGAAAGTATTTCTAAGTAAATGCTCTAATAAAAAATGGTACCCTTGACAAATAGGAAGTAGGCAGGCTCCAACTCAAAATAGCTGAAAATAGAAGGTGGGAAAATTAGTTATGAAAGTTGTTCAAGTTTAAAACTGAGGCTAGATGAATACTGAGTCATGATCTGGTACAATGCCTTCTAATGCTCTCTAAAGATTTTAAGCAAAAGGGAAAAAAATGTGGAGCTAACAAGTCTTAGTTCTCCCAATGTCCCTTGTAGCTTATCTTTCTCTTTTCTCCTTTTCTCTCAAACCATCCTTGTCTGACTTAATTATTTCTCTACACAGCTTAACTAAACCAAACTTTGAATAGAAGAACTAAAAAAATTAATTGATTATTATCCTACTACTACTAAAAGAAATAAAAAGGAGAAGAACAGTAGCTTTTGAATTTTTAAAAAATGTTATTACAGTTTCTGAAGTAGTTGACTGTTTTAACCTTTCACCTTTATTGCCTAGTTATTATGTAGGCAATTGAAAGTATGTTTTTACTAAGAAAGTTAGGTAAAAACAACAATGCGGAGGCATTTTTAAAAGCTGACATACGTCTAGTAGCAATTCTAGATTTTGTTCTTGGTGAAAAGAGCAGAGAGAATTTTTCTTTTCATTCATTTTCAGTTCAAGTTTGGAGAAGTTCCATGGCTTTTGAAAACATTGCTTGTTCCTTGATAAATGAGAAATAATGTTGTGCAAAAATTTTTCTGCCTTTTAGAAATATTTTTTATAAATTATTTTCACTTTTCTTTAGGAAGTTTCCAGTTTCTTGTCATCTACTTCTTTATTACTTTCCTGCTATTTGTTTCTCTTCTGAGAAAAATAGCTAGATATATTGCTGTTCAGCTTAACCCAAGTAGTCCTGTGATTCTAACTCTCTATGCTGCTTTTACAGAAATTGATAAAACTGCACAGAACCCACTGATATATAGTCAGATCTCAAATTATTTGCCTCTGTAGGGCTTTAAATCTCTTCAAGTTCATGAATAAATGCTTCATATTTCATTGGAACATGTTAAAGAATGTGAGAGACAGAGCTGCAAAAAAAGCCAGAGACAGTAAATAAAATGGCCACAACTCCTCTCACTGGCACAGGGGACTCAGATTTCTAGAGGCTGTGCTTAAGGAGTTTATTTTCAAGTGGGTGCACAAGACAGAGGAGGACATATGTTGCAGTCTTAAATCTCACAGCTTTCTCTACTTTTATTTCCCATTTGTAGCACTGTTATTTTCCATGTGGTCCATATTTTCCAAAATGAACTTTGGATAGTCAAATGACATTAGAATTAAATTTTGTTCACCTTCAGTGATGACCTTTTCTCCTTTAGACCATGTATGTGGAGACAACTAGTGCCTGTAGCAAAGTATATCTTAAATACTCATTGGATCTTTTTTAACAGATGGACTGCAGTGAGAATATAGTGCCAACTTCCAGACAGAAAAGTGTGTCAGAGATGAGGATATCTTTAAGATGTTAAGGAAAAATAACTCCCCCCTGCAACAAAAAAATCCCAGAGCTCCCAAATGAAATAAGCCTAAAAATCCTATCACTTTGATTATGGAAGACTGATTTACTGCATAACTAAAATGACCTATAATTTTCCAGAAAGAAAAGAAATGCATTTTCCTTTTGAAATAATTTTAATTACATATTTTACTTGTAACTCAAGATGAAGGTGTACCTCTTTCTTGGTGTGGCTGTTGTGTCTTTTGAGTAGCCTACTAGAAGTGAAAGGTAAAACATATATGTAAATAAGCGTACAGAGATGTGGAGAAGATCCTTTTACTCCAACTAGGTGGGGCTTCTTCTAGTCTCTTTTCCAATTATATTTGATTGGTGGCTCTGAGAGTGATAGATATGACTTCTACTTCATTCTTAGGGGTGTAGAATATAGCCTAATGGATTGAAACGTCACAGAGAATATTTACAATTTTCTGCATTTTAAGGTCTTGCAGAGTTAATGGAATACTGCTATAGCATCTCTCTCTGTGTTTCTTATTGGTGTAGTAGACTATGTTATTGTAACATATCCAGCTGCTTTCTTTTATTTTAAAGTTTTTTTGGGCACTCTAAGGTCTCTTCCTTCACCTTCATTTCTCTTCAGTACTGGGATGGAAGAAAAGCTGAAGTCAATATCCATTAACGGAAGAAAGCACAATTCTTACTGTGATATGTTTCTGCAGCAGAAATGCTGGGACCACAGCTTTGTCAGATTTCATACGCAGAAAAAAATATGAATGCTTTTATTTCAACATGTGTGCAGCCTGAATCTGCAGATACTTTAGCTGTATATTTTGATATTTTATGTCACAAAATATTCAGCAATCCTCGTCAAGAGTTTGCATCAAGTGTCCACATTGTGAAGTTCTTGATGCTTCAAAATGAAGAAAAATGCTCTACTCCACACAAAAGAAATTGTGGGAATAAAAAGTATCTAATACCAACAGGAAGATCTAAAATCTTCTCATCATGGTGTTAGGTTTTGTGGGGATTTTTTTTTTGTGGGCTTTTATTTTTCCCCCTTCCTCCTCCTCCAAAGTTTCTTAGGTGTATATCCCCAGAGAACCTCCCACAACTCTGGATTGGATTGAATTGGATTGGATAGGATTGGCAGGGAGCCTTCCTGTGGCAGCAGTTTCATGTAGGCTGTGATGGACAGTAGTGCTATATTTTCAGGTTCCCAGCCTAAATCATTTGCAGTTGTCTGTATAAAAGGAGTTGAAGACTTAAGACTCATCCAAAAGGGGGTTAGAGTTTAGGTATGTGCATTTTAATCTGATCCTCACTAAACCTCATGACATTTTTCCTAACCTTGGTGGCTTCTAAAATGTATATATACGAAAATACCTTAAGATGCGTTAGAGATATCCTGGAAGTGGAGCTGCCAGTAGCTGGCTTAGTGAGTTTCACATCTTTGTGCAGTTCATCTATGTGCAGAGTGTTGCTTTGCCTGTGCTGACTTCCAGGTTTCATCTTGGGAAGTGTGATCCGAAAATGCATCAGAGATGAAGAGTGCTAAGTTAATGGTTACAGCATATGCTTGGGATCAAGTCCCTTCTCACCTACATTTGCTATATCCCTGAGTGTAGTCTAACAATTGATCTGTATGTTGGGATAAAATGGGGCCATTCTACTTCTGCTGAAACTGCTGAATATAACTGAAAATAATTATAGATTGAGTAGAAAAGAGAGAGGAAGAGGAAACGAAGGAGCATTAAAAAAACATGATGAGGAAGTCTAGCACTTACGTGCATATTTTAAATAGGCTGTCACTAAATTAATTAGTGAAATAAGAATTTGAAGGTTTGCTTATTGTTTGAGACTATCACAGTTGCTGTTCTTGTAATTCTTGTCCTTCCACTTGTAATTTTTGCCCTTGCCCAGCTAGGAAAATTGTGCATCTTACAAGAAAATGTCACATTCTGCTAAAGAGATATGAAGCCAAAGTTATTTGGACTTGTCATTTAATATGTGTAATTCTAGACACCTAAATGAAAAAAACTCTCCAGCCTTAATATAGGAGCAGTAGCCACTTTGTGTCGTAATAAGGGTGTCCTTATTTTTTTAAAATCATATAATAGTTTGATTTCGAAGCGACCTTTAAAGATGATGTAGCCATCAACCCTGCCACGCCTAGCATGGGCAGGGACACTTCCCTTTAGATCAGATTGCTTAAAACTTCATCCAGCCTGGCCTTCAACACTTCCAGGGATGGAGCATCCATGATTTTTCTGGGAAACCTCTTTGGAGCAGATTGTATGTGACTCAGCACTCTCAAAGTAAAGAATTTCTTTCTTACATCTAGTATAAACCTATCCTCTGTCAGTTTAAAGCCATTCTCCCTTCATCACTACATGTCCTTGTAAAAAGCCCCTCTCCAGCTGTCTTGTCGGCCCTTTTTAAGTACTGGACAGCTGCTAAAAGCCTCCCCAGAGCCTTCAGGCTGAAAAACTATCTCAGCCTGACTCCACAGGAGAGGACTACTTCATCTGCATGGCTCCTTTCTGGACTTGTTCCAAGAAGTCCCTGTCCTTCTTATGCTGGGAGCCCCAGAGCTGGAAATGTAATATAAGAATGTAAAATTAATTCTAAAAATTCAGCTGATACCCCCAGTTGCTGACATCCTGGGTTTGATGGTCCTTTTGAGTCTTCAAAGAGTATTTCAGCTTAGCACACACACTTGTTTTCTGCCTTTTATATAATATTAGGATACATGGGACACCAAATTCAGGATCTTAATGGTATACATTTTGTATATATAAATAAAGCATTTACAATCTATTGGATTCTATGAATAGAAAGACCCTTTTATCAAAGCAGCTTAAATATTAAATGTTGTTGCAAATGAAGTGTGAAAGATGAAGATAAAGCACCTAGCTAACATATTTCTATACAAATATTAGGAATTTTATAGTTTTATATATTATTTTTCCATTGAGCTATTTGAAACAAAAAATGCTAGCTCACAATAGTTAATGGAAAATAATTTAGGAAGAATGTGCTGAGGGGAAAATGAAGCTTATATAATGAGTGAGACATCACAAAGGAAGCAGTGAAATTCTTTGTTCTGATATCTTCCATGTCTGAAGTTGTTTTATTTATATGTTGTTAGTAAATTAAGGATTCATAAAAATGCTTGAAATGCTTATGCTTTGAAATTCTTATCCTATGAAATGGGATGAAGTAAAAAGTTATATAGATTTTAACTTTTTCTTGTCTGTTATCTCATTGTCTAGCTAGATTTGGTTTTTTTATAATCACAGTCCAGATCACTATGTAATACGTTTCCAGTAACCAGTATGAAATAGGACAGAAAAAAAATCCTGAAAGATAATGGCTTAGGTAACAAACATAATAACTCATACTGAACCTACAAAAGAAGTAAACTAATGTGAAAAAGGAGGAATATCTCAAATGTCTATTTTTTATTATTGCAACCAAATTTAATAGTTTTCTGATGGAAGAGATATTTATTTGTTTTCATATATTATTCTAGTATTATTCTAGTATAATTCTTGTTACCCAGGTTCATACTACTATGCATGTTTTTTATGGAATCATAGAATATCCTGAGGTGGAAGTGACCGACAAGGACCATTGGTTGGCACAGAACAGCCCCAAGAGTCGCACCATGCACCAGAGAGGGTTGATCCAACACTTGAACTCTGTCAGGTTTGGTGCTGTGACCTCTTCCCTGGGGAGCCTGGTCCAGTGCTCAACCACCCTTCAGGTGAAGGAAGACTCTTCTAATATCCAGCCTAAACCTTCCCTGACACAACTTTATGACATTCCCTCAGGTGCTATCTGTGGTCACCAGAGGGAAGTGATCAGTACCTGCCCCTCCATTTCCCCTCATTAAGAAGCTGTAGATTGTGTTGAGGTCTGCCCTCAAAATTGCACTATTCAAGGTGAGGTGCACCAGTGCAGAGCAAAACAGGACAATTCCCCCTTGACTGGCTGGTGATATTTTGCTTAATTCACCCCAGGACACAGTTGGCCGTCCTGGCTGCCAGGGAACTGCTGACTTATATCCAACTTTCTGTCAGCCAGGACACCCAGGACCCTTTTCACAGTGCTGCTCTCCACTCTCTTGTTCCCCAGTCTGTAGGTACATCCAGGGTTGCCCAGGTGGTCAGGATTAATCTTCTGCCTGTTTAGAATACTTCAGATACAATGGTCAACTAAAATATTGTTTGATCTACTGATATTTAAAATATACCTTTATTTTATTCTGGGGAAAAAAACCAAAAAAAAAACCAAAAAAAAAGCACCCCTAGTTAAATTAAAGATTTTTAGTTTTCTAGTAAAAAAAAATACATTATTAAAATGGTGCAGAAGTTTTTCCAGGATTAGAATGACTTATTTAATGTGTTGAAGACAAATGCATAAGAATTTCAATATGTCTCAGCAATGTGCACTTGCAGCCCAGAAAGCAAACTACCTCCTGGGGTGCATCAAAAGAAATTTGGCCAGCAAGTCAAGGGAGGTGAGTCTGGCCCTCCACTCTGCTGTCATGAAAGCCCATCTGAAAACCTGTCCAGCTCTGGGACCCCCAACACTAGAAAAATGTGGGCCTATTGGAAAAAGTCCAGAGGAGAGCCACAAAGTTGATTGGGGGCAGGAGCTACTTGCTTATGAGGCAAGTCTGGGGAGGTTTAACCTGAAGAAGAGAAGGCTTTGGGGAGATCATATAGAAACCTTCCAGTACCTGAAGGGAGCCTATAAGAAAGCTGGAGATGGACTTATTTACGTAGTGTCAGAACTAGGAGGAATGGCTTTAAGCTGGAAAAAGAGTAGGTTTAAATTAAATTTTAGGGAAAAATTCTTTACTATGGAGATGGTGAGGCACAGGAACAGGTTGCCCAGGGAGGCTGAGGATGCCTCATCTCTGGAAGTGTAAAGGGCCAGGTTGGATGGGGCTTTGAGCAACCTGATCTAGTGAAAGATATCCCTGCCCATGGTAGAGGGCTTGGAAATAGATGATCTTCAGGTGGTCCCTTCCACCCGAAGCCATTCTAGGATTCTATGATCTTAGCCTAACCCAGCAGGAATTAAATCAAACTAGTTATCAGTTCTCATCCTACCTAACATTTAATTGTGTAAGTTGAATCATAACTTCATGGTATATACTTGAATGGAGTTATGCCTCATTTTTGGCTGCTGGGCTGTATGGCCATAAGTTGTGAATTTCCAAGCCAGATATGCAAAGCGTCTCATATGAAGCTGCTTAACAGAAAATGGTTGAGACTTACCTGTCTTTTTGGATGTGCTCTTTAAATTTTGTTCATTTTAGTGATTGCATCACTATTTATGTAATTCTTTATTGGGCTATGCTTCTGTCTTTTTTCTTGCTTTATCTGAATTTTTTGATGTGAGCATGGTACAAGAACCATTTGCCTGCTGTAGACTTTATCTGAAAGTTGGAAATAAAGACTAGTTGTCTTCTCTTACTTCTTAACTTTGTAATCTTCAGACATTTTCACACTGTTTTGGGTTTCCATTATTAAATCATTTTTATCGTGTTTATAGTATAGTTTTAATATAGAAAAATAGAAGAAATTTTTTGGTAATAAAGAAGACTAAATTGTTTTTACCCGTTCAAAAAGAATGGTGTGAACATATTATATATGTTTCTCCTTGTTTTTCTTTTGTGTGTATGATGTTGGTAATAGGAGTTCTTCTGTGTACATAGAAAAGGGTTCAATAAAGTCTGCTGAAAAGTCATTCTTTCAAGCAAACAAAAAACTACTAATGATAATCAAAGAAGTTATGGTAGAAGTTCTGCTTTTCAGAAACTGGTAAACACTTCTCAATTTTAACTTCTTTATGATAGATTTGTACTGCAGCTCCAGTATTATAGCTTTAGCATTGCAGTGGTGTTTTTCTTACTTTCCTATTTTTTTATTAAGCAGAACTGAGAGAAGGAGGTTTCCTGGGGACTTAGTGCTTAGAGCAGTGAGGAAAACAGTTTTTTTGGTGAGGGTTTCTTTTGTTAATTTGAAATTAATTTCAGTTTTATTTTCTTACCCTTGGTTATTGCACCATAGCACTGCCTTTGTACTGAGTTTAGGGTGCTTGTTTGCCTGTGTTAACTGATAGGAGAAGCTAATGCAGAAAAACATACTTCCTGCCGTGTCCATCCTTCCACTTTCCTAATTGATTTAATTTCTGCTCCATCAGAGCATCGAAGCCTCAAACCTCTTCCTTAACCCAGTCTATTAGTCTGATGAGAATTGTGCCATGAGGGGGCCTTGATTTGTCTGTTTTTATTGACTTGAAAAAGCCAGCAGCCAAAAAACCTTAATCTTTGCTACATTACAAAGCTGTGGACATAGACTTCAATCACTCAGAGCAGGCTTATAGAGATATGGGTAACTGATTTTTTGAAAGAGTTTAGATAAAAATCTGTGTCTCAATGAAGTGTTTTGCTTTTCGTTTTTCCTAAATTGTGCAACAAAAATGAGCAAAAGAGCACTTTGTTTCCATTCACTTTTGGCCATGCAAAAGCTATGCAAAGTCAAAGACAATTCCATTAAGTTTTTATTTGGCCCGTACAGCTGGATATAGTAAAAACTGTTTTTCTACTCAAAAATACTTTGCTCGAACTGGTTGTCCCCTGATTTATTCTTTATCTGTAATGATTTTTTTTTTTAATATTTGGTTTTCTGTTCTTCTCATTTTATATGGTCAAATTTAAATTTCTGTAAGTGCACATGCGGAAAAGAATTTTGATAGATGTATTGGATGCTGTTGCATGGTGATTGATAAAGTGAGAGGACCCTTAAAAATAATTGGGAAGCTGGACGGGAGCAAATGCAGATCCAATCACTATGATAAATGCTATGTTCTCCCCTTATTTTGTCTAGGTTGGCAGGTTATATACACTTTGATATAGTTTACAATTGTAGTTATTTCTCATTGGCACATAGCACATGGAAAAATGCAAACAAACATTGTTTTACTTTTCCTTAAGGTGGCTAAAGTGTTCACACTAATAACTATACTTATTAACCTTTGGAAAACCCACTATCTCTCATTAACACCTTAACATCTAATTTCTAACTGTGCCACAAACTTCGCAGTTGGCCTTGGTGTGGGACCCAGGCTGGGTAGTTCAAACCTAATTCCAAAATTCCTACCGATTAATAGAGAGATGTCATACTATCTTCCATGTTTGAATTTTTTCCTAAGAAGTTTGGTTTCTTTGTTTTTTAAACTGATAACCTTTCTTGTCCCTACCAATACAAAACCGCCTCAAGAGATGGGGACACTGGTGATTTGTACTTACACAGAGCAAAAATCAAATATAGTTGTTTAAGCTGCTTTTTCTTTTCATACAGTCTTCTCCATTAAGAGTATTCTATACCATACTTTTGCATAATGGCTGTACAATAATTTAAACTGCTAGTGGTTCCTTCTAGGTTCCAAACTGCTGTAGTTTTGGAGTCATGGCTATCAATTAATTTTCAGTAAAAAACCCTGACTTTACATTTTACTTCATTTTTTTTAAGCCACATTTAGCATGAACATGCTCCTTTTGTTCTGTGGCAGAAACATATTTGTGGAGGATTTACTCTCGCTTTCATCACATTATTTTTTACCTGAGGTTTGTATTGTATTGAAATATCTCTCAGCTTGCTATACTCACCTTACTTGGGAAATCTAAAAATATTGATAACATGGAAATTCTGAATAATCATGGTATGGAATACGAAACATATTACATTTTAACACTTGAAATTTTGGTGCATTTTTAAAGTATCACTTGTGTTTTTAATTCTATTAATATGATTGTTGAATTTGTTTATCTTGGAAACAAAATTGTGCTGAATCAAATTGGCCAGCAAGAGGAGGTACTTTTTTTCTAGGGATGCATATCTGCTGGAATGGCATGATGTGATTAATGACTCCCCAGGATTAGTGCGATTAGGGAGAACTTTTGAAGTCTCCAGTATACTCAGGTAGTGACTGCAATTGTCTGAGACTCTTGTACACCCTACTATGCATTCCTCCTACCTGGAGGGTCACATGTTGCCATAATTTTAAATGTGAAAGCTAAAGTGAACAGTCTAGACAAGAAAGATTTTAAATCTTATTTTGATTTAGCAATTTACATATACTGAAGAAGAATATAGATCTCTGAGCCTTGAGGTGTCAGGAGGTGTCTAACCAGACACAGAGTCATATGTCAGACTGTGATAGCTTTGCCTGTACCATGGTGTGCTGCATGTAGCCAGGCATCCCTCCTCTGCTCAGCAGATGTATCAAAGATTACAGTCACAGAAAAACAGAAGTGTTCATCCTACAAATAAGTTGGAGGAAATAATTTGATCATGAAGAATACACATATGGTGGATGTGAGGCAGAGGAGATTCAAAGGTGCAAAATAATGTTTATGAAAATGTTACTGTTGCAGATACCTAATCCTTTTCTTTCCCCTTTAACTTCTGTTTATTCACTATCTTTCCCCTAGAAATATTCTAGGTAAAACATTGTGAGACATTTGGCAATGAACCTATCAGCATGCTTTTTTAATCACAATTATCAGGCAATCAGTGAATGTGTGCATACTGTTGTTAGATATGTATTTCATCTTCTGACTGGGACACAGCTGGTTATTCAATCTATTGATCAAGCACTGGTGCTTTATTTTTATACTAGTTGTGGTTAAGTACATGTAGTAGTCATTTATAATACACAGTGATGTACTTAACACTTTCAGATGCCTTATATTGCATTCCTAGGTATGTGACTTTGCCCTTATTAAAACATTCAGAACTAACTCAGAGTTTCTCTGTGTGTGCATGCTAAATTTGTTGTTTTTGAAATGTCTGGCATGATAAATTATTGAATATATTTATCTGGATTGACTTTTCAGGGCCTACTAGTAAAATAGAGTATTTTTTTACCCAAAAGTGGTTTCACACTAGGAAGGTTTTAAAGGCATTCTGTATGCACAAAGTCCTTGTGATATAATCCACTTAAATCCTGTCTATTTAGTTTGAACAGTAAAGTCAAGTACTAGGCAGGTCTTGTGCATTAGGATATCTGGTATTCTGTCTGCATTAGCATGTGATAAAGATACTGTTTTGCATATATTTCAGCTTCATATGGGCAGCAGCACATTCAAGACAAAATCAATTTGCATTTATGGCTTATACTTTAAGAGTTACCTCTTCACATTCTCTTCATATCAATAATCCTTACAGTGATTCTTCTGAGACCCAGAAAGATCACTTGTCCCTGCAAATACTGCTGTACAAGTACTATTGGTGCCATAAAACTCCACCTTGGCTATTTTTCTGTTGTATGCTTGGACAGCTCTTTTAGACACATTAGAAAACATTTTTAAACAGCATTTTTCACTACTATCAGTGCTACTTCTTAAAACTACATTACTCACTGGCAGTTTTTAGTTAGAATTAGCTTTTATATATGATTTTATAAATATTTTATTAACAAAGAGAAGTTGTATCCTGATTGAATGGTGTGGCAGTGATAACTGAGTGACTGGAAAGAAGTATATGGTAAAGTCTCTGTCCCTGGCATTAATTATCTGTATGTAGAAAACACAGGTATAAATATATTGAAAGGAGGATAAAAGTCTACATTTGACTTTCCAAATGAGAGCTGTACATTGCAGTATGTAATTCAGCTGTGGTTTCTATACCATCGTAGGACACTATGTTACAGTGGTGTGTCATTCTTATCTAAATGTGAAAACACCAAATTGCAGCTGAATGGTAGTACTCCTCATCTAATTGTACTCCTCTAGAGGTACGACCGAGATGTCCATTTTAAAGCCTTTCAAAGTGAAATGCATGAGGAAGAAAAGGGAACTTAATTCTTCAGCCTTGAAGGAATGTCTATAGTATAACAGAGAAGATAATTTATTCAAAGACCGTTCTTTATTATTTTTTTAAACCTTACTCTTGTAATATTTCCAGCATCTGTACCTGAATAAGCAATAAACAAACTAAACTAAGGCATTGCAGAGACATTTTTCACATCTGTCTTTTTTTGGAACCCATCCAGATTGGTGAAGTTTTCTGAACTGTGCTAATTAGTCCAAATCATTCAATTTTTTTCCCCATCTGGATTTACCTCCTTGGTGTTCCTAACCAGCCAAGTCACTGTTCTGCACACCAAATGTCATGATAAATACTTAGTTTGTATGAGCTACATGAAAAAGACGTGACACAATTTTCTCACTTCTTTCATATGTCAGCTTGCACAATATGGTGTGGCTAAGTAAAAAAAAAAAAAACAAAAAAACCAAAATATATATATATATTGTGTAGTATTATTTAAGAGAACTAAATATTTGGCCGTGGAAAGCAAAAAAAACCTTTATAGAATAAAAAGTATATTTGTACTTTAGGTCAATACACAGAAATGTACCAAGTTATACACAGTGATGCTCAGATTTACAATTCTGTTCTAAGACAATCATATAACCTTAAATTTTTTAATCTTTTGAAACAAAGAGTTAAGAGCACTTCTTGCCACTTTTAAAGTTAGCTTTTTAATTATTTTAAGTTTAAATTTTGCAAGGGAAACTGTTCAGTGCTTTATTGAAACATAAATATACCCCCTTCCCCCCTCTTGAATGAGAAACTTTGTTTTTATAGGTATGTAAATTGTTCCTAAAATGCACATAAGTGGTTCAGAAGGGTATCAGAAGGCATCACTGTCTCTCTGAGGTGTGTCTCTCTGAGGACTGTGGGAGTGAAGAGTTTCCAACTGTAAGATCACATTTATGACCATCTGAGGAACTTGAATGTATTTGTCTATAGGATTTCATAAGATGCATCTCAGAGTCCTGAGGGAATTGCCTGATACTGTTGCCAAGCCACTCTTCAGGTTATTTGAAAAATCTTGACAGTCAGGTGAAGTCCCAGGTGACTGGAAAAAGGGAAATGTACCCAACTCTAAAAAGGGTGAAAAGGGAGACCCTGGGAATTATTGACCTGTCCAGCCCCACCTCTGTGCCTGGGAAGATGATGGAACAGATCCTCCTAGAAGCTATGCTAAGGTACATGGAGTACAGAAAATGTGCTGTACCTGGGCTGGGGCAAGCCCTGGTGTCAACGCAGACTGGGGGATGAACAGATGGAGAGCAGCCCTAATGAGAAGGAGTTTGGGGTGCTGATGGAGGAGAGGCTGGACATGAGCTGACAGTGTTTTGTCACAGCCCAGAAAGCCAATCCTGTCCTGGGCTGCACCAAAAGCAGCATGTCCAGCAGGGGAGGGAGGGGACTCTGCCCCTCTACTCTGCTCTGTTCAGACCCTGCAGGGCTGCATCCAGCTCTGGGGACCCAGCACAGGAACGTCATGGAACTGTTGGGACAAGTCCAGAGGAGGCCACCAAGGTGATCAGAGAGATGGAGCACCCCTCCTGTGAGGAAAGGCTGAGAGAACAGAGATTGTTCAGGCTGGAGAAGAGAAGACTTTGTGGTGACCTAGTGGTGGCCTTTCAGCTCCTAAAAGGAGCCTACAGGAAAGCCAGAGAGGGACATTTTACAAGTGCATGTAGTGACAGGAGAAGAGGGAATGCATTCAAAATGAGAGTAGGCTTATATTAGATATTCATAAGAAATTCTTTACTGTGATACTGGAACAGGTTGCCCAGAGTAGTTGTGGATCTCCCATCTCTTGCCAAGCTGGATGGGACTTTGAGCAACCAGGTTTAGTGGAAGATATCACTGCCAATGGCAGAGGGTTTGGAACTCAAATATATTTAAGGTGATCTTCAATCCTGGCCATTCTATAAAGTCTTATATCACTAAACCATCATCTTCTAAGTTAAAAAAAAGTAAAGGGAAGATCATTGCTGGATAACACACCAGGAGCCTAAGGCTGTGAGAATTGCCTAATGAAGGCTGCATTTTCAACTCATGTGGAACAGTTTCTTTCTGAAATAGAATGTGATCATTATTGAAAAATAAACTTTTACCAGAGTTTAGCAGATTAGATTATATCTAATATGCAATAAAAGAGTTTAAAGAATGGTAGTGAGAGTTAGATCTCCTTGTGAGTGCTGAGATCCCCATTTGCAATAGGATCCTACTTGTCCCACATCCTCTGAGAGAGTTCAATGGTTTCTAAGGAAAACCACATTTATTAATATTCTCCAAAACCGTCCTATGGGCTATGCCATTGCTGACTGGTATAAAGATTTCACCTATTGGATAAAGAGGGACCTTTCTGTATATGGTCAACAACAAGTGGCACAAATGAATTAGTTCTGAACCTATTTTTGTTCCAGTGGAAGCTCTGTGGTTTTTTTTCAGTAGAAAAGTCCCCATGTGAAATGATGAATTCATTTTCTTTCTGTGTTTTTTCCCCCCCCCACATATTTAGGCCACAGATCTGAAAATCTTCTTAAAGCACCTAAATCAGTAAACCTTTTAAGTGGAGAGGTTAGTGTACTACTGCTATTTAAACAGAATTAACTTTTTGTCCTAGTTAACTATTTACTTTAGTCTGGTTATTTTAGTTTAGAATTGTATCTTCACATAGTCTGAAAATATCAGCTGGATTGTTGTATGTGATGCTGGCATGTTCAGAGTTGTGGGGGTTTTTTCCTTCAATAAAACATGCTGTTGGAAGTCTGTTTTTTTAAAGAGAGCTATATAAATATGAGTTAAAAAGGACCTTTTTTTTTTTTTTTTCTCAACAGTGTATACACTTAACAGCATGTTTAATTCATCCCCTGAAGAAACATGAAAGTTCACTTTTAAGATTTATTTTTGCTTTTGCACTGAAAAATAGGGGTTTGAAATTTTGATAAGGATCTTTGCACAATACGTGCATATTCCTTTCAGCCTTATGACAGTTGGTGAATGTGCATTAAGAGATCATCTTCCTGTCCCCCACAGGAGATCACCTCCACACAACATATGCAGCATTTATCTGCCAAAATTCAGAAGTCTCTTGAATCAAGCTTTTCAAAAAATTCTTCCATCTGGAGCTCTTAGTGTTTTCCAGAGATTCTAGAAACCTACCAAAAATCAGAACATTTCAGAAGCTTAAATATCTTTTATAGGAAAAGCATGGCACAAGCATGGCACAAGCAGAACAGAATTTTAAAGACCCGTGTGTGTATTTCTGTGTTTTAATATAAGAAATGCTCTTTACATGCATGTAAAATGCATATGTTCCATGTATAAACAAAAATAAATTGTAATGTATTATAATTATTATTAATAGTAATTATTTTACCCTTCATTTGTAGAGAGGTTGTTACACAGGACTAGTGTCACAAAAATTATATACATTCCCTGGGAGGTTGTGATGTTCTCACTATGTTATAAATTTGATACTAATACCAATTGCAAGTTTGTAGTATTGGCAAATGAAAAAGCTATGCTGCTTTTAGATCAGAGAACTTGAAAAAGAGAAGCAAAAATGGAGTGACAAAAATAAATGGAAATTGCCAAGCTTTTATTCTTCTCACACTTTTCTCTTTGTTTTATAGGATCTAACTCCCTAGTTGCCTAGACAGGTCAAAGAAGGATAGAAGTGATATTGTGAATGCTAAACAATCTCTTCAGTACAGCTTTTTGGCTGGGAAAATATAAACCTTTTTCTGCTAGCATTGCAAAAGTATTCTTTCAGTTATGGTGGTCAGCACAAAGAAAATGATTATTGAAGAACAGGGATGGGAAAAGGATTACTAGATTTG
Source organism: Sterrhoptilus dennistouni (assembly GCA_013397095.1). Lineage (NCBI taxonomy): Eukaryota > Metazoa > Chordata > Aves > Passeriformes > Zosteropidae > Sterrhoptilus > Sterrhoptilus dennistouni. The sequence continues at coordinate 83,169 of VWZU01007461.1, forward strand.
CTCCCTAGACTTTGACTATTTATTTGAAGAATGACAATTTCAGACTCTGATAGTGGTCAGCATTCAAGACTGAATGGGTGCAACTTGTTTTATTGAAATTATAAGGTAGTTTTATAGTTCTGTTATATCAGATGGTTTCATTTAGCCAAAGGCTTATATTATAGACTACTTATTTCGTAACAGATTTTGACAATCTGATTTTTATGAAATGGTTGTCTTGGTAACTCATTCCCTTTGTTTCCATCTATGAAAAAACAAATGAGAAAACAGTTATCTGACTTGAATTGTTTCTTAAATCTTCCACCACTCGTTTGTTTTATTTTTGTATTAGATAACATACAAACTGGAATTCAAAGTAATACAAATATGTAATATGTAACCTGAATAATGTTGTCTGTATACTCACAGGCAGATAGATATACTATCCTCAATGACTTAGTATATAATTCACAGGAGGTTTAATTATAAGCTCTTCAAGGCAGTGACCTCATTTTTGGAGACATCTGTAAAGTGCCAAGCATAATAATAGTACCATCTGAATAATAACACAAAAGCTCTGCAAAAATAATTAGAAAAAGAAATAGAAGGTAAATTCCTATTTCTTCATATATATATATAATGCTCTGCTTTATTTGCTCACTTACCTAATGGCTATTTTTGTCAAAATACATTTGCACAAATTGATTTTTTTATATCATGTTTTCAACTTATGTACTGTGATCGAATTTCTGTAGTATGACTGAGCATTTGTTTTCATAAGGTACAGTACTTTAGGAGGTTTAAATGCCATACAAAAATTTGAAAATTTTTACAAAAATATGCAAATGACAGAAAGGTTTTTGAAAATTACCAGAAAATATCCTCAGTTAACTGAAATTGTATGAAATTAGGGCATTTAATGTAAGGGTTAGCAGCCTTCTTGTATTCAGCCTAGAAGGAATAGCTCAAACTGCATATAACCACATAGGAATTTTCAAATTTGGGAAAGCAAATTTGAAATGCACTGAGAAATATAGTTAGTATGTGAAAAATGAGTAAGAAAATTCTGCCAAAATGGAACACTGCTGAACAGTCTTAAAAAACACACTGGTTAAGGCATGACTGATCACATCTCCAAGTGAACAGAAAGAAAAAAAACAGGAAAAAAGCCATGTGCCTTCATGATACAGTTAAAGATGTAAGGCTGAGAAAAAAACACAGCTCCCCCTCCTCTCAAAAAAAAAAAAAAAAAAAAAAAA
>VWZU01007461.1:90633-114234 GCA_013397095.1 Sterrhoptilus dennistouni
TAAATTTTAAAACTACTGTACTATCACACATCCTGAATTCTACATTTCAATAAAGGAAATAAAGGAATGCCTTATAGGAAAGTCTCAAAGTCTCATACAAGTAGTTTGTATTAAAGAGACTTTGTATTCTGGCCATACCTCAGTGACAGCTGAAATGAACCCAAATGATTTCAGGCATAAAGCTGTGCTAGTTGCAACTCATCTACAGATTTAGTCATTAGGAAATTGTGGATAAATGTTAGTAACTGCTACTTCTGAATTTTTATATATCAAGCATTGGAGGAGGATCTATTTGAATAAATAAGCATTTAAAAATGAGTTAAAGTTTACTTATGTTAAAAATGATCCAGAATTTGTCTGTTATGCCTGTGCTGGTACTCACTGACTTACAGACTGATGTTTAATTTATATCGTGTTCCAGCTTTATTGATATGACTAATAATCTTAAATATCTTTTACGTGGAATTTCTATTTAATAAATTAATTGCTAAATCAGTATAGTACAGAAATATGAATCTGATGTTTCTTTCCCTTCATTAATACTAGATAAGAAACAGATTTTATATTTTTATGGTTTACATCATAATTTTCCATTTGATTATTGAAGTTAAATTAGTATTATCATGAGTAATTTCTGTGAACCTTATAATGGTTCACATCTGTTTATGTGGGACAATAAAGCAACTACCATTACTAGACAAATTTCTGAATGCAAAATAAACCCCAAAATAATCCCCAAGTTTGCTGATTGCAATTTTGTTCCTCTTCATTGCTACCATTAAACAAAATTTCAGGTTGACAGAATCATCAAGATTGAAAAAGGCCTCCATAGTCCATCAATCTAGCACCAGTATAATCTCCCCTAAACCATACCCCCAAATTCAATTTGTATTCATCCGTAGTGAAGACAAATAACTGTAAACTCTGGTAGGTTTATTTTGTGTAGAAGGGAATACAGGTGACCTTGCCCCTGAGAAGTATCAGCTGTGTCAACTACCCAATACAGCCTGGCCCAATGGATCACAGCTGTAGCCAATAAAGATAAGTGTGATAAAAGGGAGTGGGTTATCTGGTGAGGGGAGGGACGTGAAGGAGCCGGAGCCTTGTGGACAAGGGAATGAGTGGTTCATGAAGAAGGATCCTGGGCAGAGAGAATCGCTGCTCTGAGGTCAGTCTGGGTCTGCGGTTAGAGCCTGTTGGAACATGCAGTCACAGTCTATCCAGGTAAAAGCCTGGATAGAGTCTGTAAACTGATAGATGCAGTCATAGCTTAGCAGGAAATACACAATGGTCAGAGGCTGCAAGGGAAACCTACAGCAGGAGCTGCAGCCAGAGTCAGTGAATGGTTGGAGTCAGGGTGGCTGAGCTGTAAATAGGAATAAACCAAGACCCTTTTCATGCTGTGATAAACAAGAAATCTGTGTCTGGGCTCATTCTACCCTCTAGCAAGAGGACTGCTGTAACAATTTTGGTGTGAAGGGTTTTGTTTTGAATTATAGATTTTTTTTTGCATGGTAATACCACATGTCAGAAAGTCTCAAGAAGGCAAGAGAAATAATCATGGAAACTTATAGTGTTGCTAGTGTCTGGCATTGTTGCCTGATATTCTCTGAAGCTATTTTTAAAGCTGCATTTCTATTTTAAAAAAACCTGTTGCAGAAGTACAATGATTACAAATGAAGGCTTGATGATGTGAATGAAGCTGAAGCAACTGGCATCAAGTTGCATATTGTTTTCTTTGTACTCTATTCTCTCTTTCTCAATATTTGGAGACAGTTTAATTCTAATGATACACTGAGGTTTCTTTTCAGCTGTAAAATTCCTAGAAGAAAATAGCCTTGCATCATAAGTGTTAAATAGGCTGTCCTTTCCTGTAGTTATGGTTTTCAATTAATGGAAGGGATATTTTGGCCTTCATTACATATTTTATGGGTATAGAAAGATTGAAGCAAAATTGGCTGTTGCAACTCCTATCTGTATGATGTGAATACCTGAAGAAATGAATGTGGCAATAAGTGGAGTTTGAAACTAATGGATGAGTTTTGGAGAAAAAAGTTTTTAAATTTTCAGACCAAAACAGTCCAAAATACTTGTGTTGCTACAGTTGAGGAATTACATAGAAATTTTTCTAGTTGTTCAGGAGCTGTTTTTTTAAGTCCTGCTGTGTATTTGTTGTAGAGCAGGTAGCATTGTGGCTTATTAAATTTTAAAGAGTGAAGCCTGAAGTCTTCAGCCTCAAGAAATTTGCATATGATAACTTCTATCATGTATTCTTCCTGCTAAAGGTCTTTTTTTAATACCCTGAAGTGCAAATCAGCCTGTACAAATCCGTACTGTTTGTGTTCTGTTGTGGTTTTTGACAATTCTGAGCATCCTAGAGAATTCAGTAGATTCTCCACTTGCATGTATTGCCAGCTCCAAATACCCAGCCCATGCTCCTCCCTTCTCTTGAAGGATTCTACATCTTTGTCTTCTATTTAAACAATAGATGCCAAGGCTTTCTCATCATCCAGCACTTTTCAACACAATCTGGCATTATGTTGCCAGTAGATTTCCCAGTAACAATAGGAGTACAGCTGAAGAACTGCCCTTTGTAGTGAAGCCTTTTTCTAGGTTGCAGCTATAGATAGTTTGGTAAAGCAACTCTTCTGTACAAGTGAAGCTGTCTGCACTCTAAGACCTTCTGGAAATTCCTCTGGAACTGATTGTTGGTTCCAGATCTCACCTTGCATTTAATGTGATTCTTTTAATAAACAAAGCAACTGCTAAAGTGTCAGTTGTCACTCCCTGGATCTTTCAGGAGGCAGTAGAGGCTATATCACCTTTGATACCCTCTATTAGAGTATGCCTGTCTTGGGACTCTAAAATAATGACATTTTTTTAAAAAAATATTTTACACTAGATCTACCCCCTTTGAAGGTTATTACGAGGACATCTCTCAGGCCAAGATGATATTATTATTCTGATAGACCAAGATATTAATAAAATTTGGAGATTAGAATAAACTAAATTTACCAATAAAATCAAAAACCAACCTGTTTTTAATTTGGGTTACCTCCCCTAATACAATAGATGAATGCTGGTGTTAACTAGCAGTGCACCATTTGGAAGCAAAGATGGATAATTTCTTGTCTCTTTCAGTCTATACTTCTGATTTCCTTTTAGGCTGATGTAGAAAGGGAGATTTGACACATCAAGAAACAAGTGTCAGGAAGCCGTTTATTTATTAAACTTCAGCTATGGAAAAGAGAAGAGCTTTCCCCTCTCTGGTTCTTTTCAAAATAATTTCAAGGCTTGAATATATTTTGCGCTAGCCATGTGAAGGAATGTTATGGCACCTCAAACACCATTCTGCAGTAACTGTAGGGAAAATTTTGAGAAAACTATGTTTTGTTTTACTGTAGAAATGGCTTATGAATAAATAATAACAGAACAGCAATGATCTCTCAAACAACACCTTATTTCTTGCTTAACCAAGAAGAAATTTTGTTTTTGTGGAACATTCTTCATCATTTTAAAATCAAGGAGGATGTACTGCTGTTATGTTCAACTTTGTTGTAGAATTAGTTGTTTAACAGCTCAGGCTGTGTGACTATTAGCATCCATATATAAAAAATTATTAATATTAAAAATGCTTTTTCAGATTTCAAGGAGTATGTTTTTGATTCATGTAATTACCCTAAATATTGTGGTTTATTGTTGATTTTGTAGGATCTTGGGTACCCATTTTTTTCACCCTGGTAAACCCCTCAGTTAGTGGGTGTAGAAATACTGGGAACTGAAAATATTTGCCTGCCTAAAGAAATATCTTGAACCTGAAAACTTGTTTAGTGACTCATTTATGCTTCATAAATGGTTAGTGATGAAATAATGTCACATGAAATGTGTGAACATTTATGTGTTTTCTCCCTTGCTATGTGTTTTCTCCCTTGCTTTGCTTTTCTTCCTTTGTGTTTTCAAACTATATGAATTTCATATTTCAATTTCTTACTACATAGCATGTCAGATATGTCCTCAATTTTCTATAACTCATGAAATTGTATAAATATCAATATATTTCAGTCATTTTCATGTTTAAAAAGAAATTAGGAATGATAATAAATAATGCATTATTTATAGTATGATGATTTACTCGTAGTATACTTGGGGACAAATGTAGTGCTTGGATCTTCAGTTCTCTTGACTTTTTTTTACCTTGAAAATCCCTTTGTCACAACTATTCCTTGTTAATTCTTAGAACCTTTGAAGATTCTTTTCTCTGTTTTTATCTTCTTTAATTGGAAATAAGAGAGGGCATACCTTTGTTAAGTCTTACATGAGTAGATGCAAATTATGGCTGTTAGATGTATGGAAAAGCTAGTCCAAATAAATCTGTTTAAAGCAAAGGTATAGAATATCTGTTTTCAAGGGATTTCCTGATTTTCCTGATGCCAGAAAGGCATCCAGACATAAGGACATTGGGCATGACTAGTTTCTCTCTGATAGTAGCAAATGGCCTAGATGGCTCTTGGAGACCTCTTCTTTCTCATTTTATATTACATGATCTAAATTTAAATCTGCACATTTTAAATATCTTATACTGTTATTTATATAGAAGTTCTGGCCAAATCTACTGTTCCATTTTGGTTAAATCAAGCAAACAAAAGAATAAAGGGGAGAATGGAGAATTCAGCATTTATTACTCCTAAACTTGTGTCATGTAATCTAGCAGAACACTAAACTCAGTGTTATCAAAGAGCTAGGACTGGAAATAACCCGCATACTGTACCAGCTTGGTGGGTTACCCCGCTGTTTTTTTTAATTTCATGAAGGAAAATGTTAGCATAAAATCTGCTTGTCACAGTTTATGAAGATGTAGGAGCTGCAGCTGTGTAGACCATGTTATGATCAATAGAACCGATTTGAACAGTCATTAACGACGCAAATATTTTGTTGAAGAAATCAAAGGAAATCTTATAAGAAGCTGTGTCATACTCAAACAAATACAGATATAATATAAAGACAAAGAGTATGTGATGGAATTTTGCTGAAACTCTAGTATTTGACCATTGGTTGAAGACAAAATACTGGTCACTTAAGCAAACAGATTCTTTAGTCTCGAACATGCCAAATGCAGTCCTGAAGAAAAAAGACAACCCTTAAGAGTCTTCCATATTTAACTAAGGAAGAGCAAAGTTTGATACTATCTTTAGAGAAAGATAATGTTACATTTAATACTTCCTTTTATAAACAGAAAAGAACAATGCATATCTTTTTGATGTATTCAAAACAAAATTTAAGATACCGCATTCATCACAAAATTTAAGACTCTATTTATGGATGTCAAGTAGGTGCCAGAAGTTCATATTATTTTCAAAAGTCCAAGACAGTTGCATTTCTGAAAGATGTTGATGGAGAACACTCGTTATTTAAACAAGTATCAAGCTTTTTCTGTATTTAAACATTTTGAGACTGGAAATATAATTGTAGCCTTTTGTCTCTGAACTTCATCTCTATTTCCCTCTGATATTGAATTTCACTTTTGTTCTTCCACTTTTTTCTTTTCTTTTATATCTTATTATCAGAAGACATGCCCACAAAAGGAAAAGTTAAATAGTCCAAACTTCTTTGCATATATACTTCAATATTTTAGCTTGATGAAAAAGATGGGCTTGAGGGGAGGTTTTGTACCAGATTTATGCCATCAAATTCAGTTTGTTACAAAGTATGCTGGGCAATTTTTTCTCCTTGAGGAGAACAATGAACTTATGACTTAATTCTGACTGAATCATGCTCAATGTATCAACAATATATTTCTAGATCTTTAGAAGTAGTGGAAAAGAAGGAGCTCAAATATTTTTATTTTCAAAATTTATTCAAATGTATTTTTTTAATCTACATTGGCATTTTTTCACACTTTGACTGGGTTCTTTGTCTTCTTAAGAGAAGTTATTGACGGCAGTTTTAACCTGTGTTTCCCTGGGAGCAAATGCCTTGGCAGCTGGCCATTGTAACAGATTTTCTGGGTAGCATGCATATTCTATACTGATCTTGCCAAAGCCTGGTGTTTCAGATGCTGCTTCCTTTTCAAGAGCAGGTGTTCATTTATTCCACATCATTCTGCAACCTTGGCAGATGAGATAAAATTCAGAACTAGAGCAAAAGAGCTCATTGATCCAGCTCCACAGAAATAAATCTTAACACTTGGAGCCTGAAGTAGAAAATCCAGAAAGAGGCACCTAGCTGACCCACTCTGTGGACTGAAGACTTTCTGTGATGATTCAGAATCTTATCACAATGGTACAAGAGAGCGATGTGTTTTCAGAGCATCTATTGTAAAATGATAGTGCATTTAAAGGGAGGAAGAAAAAAGAAACTAAAATATGACTGCAGCTCTTGGGGACACTTCTGATCTTCCTTCATGCATTAAAAAAAACCAGCTTAGGTATTCTTATCAGTGTAGTCTGGAGAGGATGTAGGCCAACAACCAAGTGGGCTTCTCAGGTGGATTTTAGAGCTTGTGTTGCTGTGTGACAGCACAGCTGCTCTGATGGGATACCTGAGCTTACTGCTGTGCATGTCTGTATGATTTAGAATTACAGAAATTACTGTCTCAAAAGAAAAGTTCACCAAATCATGAAAAATTAGCTATAGTTATGTAAGAAATAAATATTGACTTTCTAAAATAGATTTACCTCTCTCCTTTAAATGTAGCTAGTCAAATCCTTGTGTTCTGCTGCATTTTTAAACAGACATTCCAATCTAGAAATGGCAAAAGTTAATCCAAACAATATGTTCCTGTGAAATATCTTACTCCCATTGAACTTGCTTTGAATTGAAATGTTTTAAAAAAACTTGTACAGTGCTAATAAAGCCTATATGCATTCCTCAGTGTTGGGACTATTGGTTCTGAGTATTTCCATGGTTTTTGCCTGTGTTCTGTCTTCTTGTTAAGACCTTTTTCCTTCTTAAAACGAAGTCTAAAGCAACACAAACAACATCATGAGATCTTAAGCAAAGGTTTTAATGAAAAAAAACTGGCCAAAGAAGTTTCATAAAATTTAACTTACATTGTCTTGGTTCTGTCCACAGAATACCCCTCTCTTGTAACTGCTGGGGTTTTTTTGCTGCACCTCTAGGTGCCTTCACAGCCCTTTTTACTTTCATTCTGTAGTACGTTTGTTCAGGATATGCATAATCCATGGAAAATGTTTCTTGTAGCTAGGGAGGATAACCATGACTACTGGAGAAACTGGATACTGTAAATCTACTTATGAGGACTAGAGAGAGAAAAGAAGGGATCCCAGGTGAAAAACAACTGGGGTTAGAAGGTGAAGTTCAGAGTACCTACACTCTGACAGCTGCCTATGATCAGTAAAAAAACCCGGTATTGTTCTCTCTCTCTTGCTCTGCAGGCAAGGGAAATATTGACATTTAGTCATGGGTTTGGTGATAAATATTTTTTCATAGCATAAATCATTACAACATGTGTATATTTGAATTTTAATGGAGAAAATCGTGGGGATGTATTGAGCCTGTGTTTTTCTTTTAGGATCTTTTCTAAGGTAATCTTATCTGAAACTATGTTCCTATGGGTTTATAAAATAGTAGAATAAAACTATTCCTGGAGATTTAAAAACTAGTTTTCTAGATTATATAGTTTGTAGAGACTTTTGATACTGTATATCTCCATCTTACCTATAGTTATCACACAAATGCCTGCAGCTAAAACACAGCATAGTGAAAGACAAGACTATAGATTTGGAAATGCAAACTGCACCATAGAAGCAGGTTCTAACATTTTAACTGATTTTGACAGGCAATAAGTTCATATTTTGTTGCCAATGTCACTAAGTTTTTTTCTCACTTACTGAGACAAAGTACTGTATGGTTTTTTTGATAGAAGATTCTTAAAATTCTTATAAGTTTCCCATGTAAAGAACTCACAGCACATTAACTTTCCCTAGTTGCTCTGAATATTTGGAATCTTTGAAAGATATTATTCTTTTGAAAGTATTTATTTTGAAATTTTATTTTAAATAAAAGTATTAATAATGGTTCTGCAATTTCAACAGCATTCTAGTCTAACTTGCTTCTTAATGCAGGTTTTTGTTCAATTGTAATTTTTTACGGATCCTCTTTTTACAAATTTCTGCATTTGTATTTGTTTTGTCTTTGTAATACTAGTGCACTGATGACTTCAGAAATACTCATCTCAGGAGGACCTGTAACATGCTGCTGCTGACCTTTAAAAGATCCAAGCTTTTTTAGATAGTAAAGTGAAAGATATTCTTTATCTCTCAGAAAAGAGGGATTCTTAGGGGTATTGAGAACAGAAGCCAGAAATTTCTACTAGTTAATTTTATGTGCGTATGTGACCAGAAAAATAAAACTTTTGTATATATTTCTAATGAGGAATTATGATCCTTTTTGTCTTTGCAAAAACATACATTTCTAATGAGTAATTATAAGCCTCTTCTTTTCAAAAAAGTATGTGAGTAGATTTTTTTATCAGAAAAAATTAACTGGAATATATTCAGTGATTCCTGAGGCCCATCTGGCATTGGACACCAGTAGAATGGCCAGGAATAACTTTTCAGGCTGGGAAACTTTGTGTGACAGTGTACCTTAACACTGCACGAGAATAAATGTTGCACCAGACTCCCAGGCATTGTACTGGGTGTTTACTCTGATATAAAACTGCACATGGAGTAGAACGTGAACAAACACTTTGGTGATACTTAACCATCCTAACTTTAGGTGTGTGGGAGTGGGCATCATCTAGAAAATGAACTGTCTTCTTTTTTTAGTGCAATTTTGGAGCCCATTCAGCCAGCATAGCTCTTCAAAAGCTTGTTGGTAGGAGTCTTTCAAGCTGTATTAAGGTTTAAAATAAAAAAGGCCAAGCAAAAAAAATACCTACAAAAAACCTTTCATCAGCAGAGCTGCAAATTGTTCCATGCTGAAATACCATCTGGTCTCCAAAAGAAGGGATTTTTACTAGAATGCAGTATGTTTGGATGAAGATGCACCCTGCTGCATGTTTTGCAGTTTTCCTTTGTTGTATTTGCCCCACCGTATTATGTACTTTCTGAAGTCTTTGGCGTCTGTATTAAATATTAGTTGAGTGGATCTGAAATGTACACTTTCTGTCTGAAGTCACGGCCAAGTTTAAAAAGATTCTTAGGTTCTTTGTCATCATCATCTAAAGCATTATGTTGACCTTTTCATGGCTCTTTAGAGCCATGAGATTTTCCTCAGAAGTTATTATTAGAGAAAACAGAATAAAGTCTTTTAAGGTCATTTAGATGAGCTCACATAAACATATTGCCATTTGTGCTTTGTGGAAATGAGCAGCTTTCTTTCATTAGAGGACATATACTTGAAAATTCATTAGGTTTTTTTACTGAGCTTACTGGAATTTATTGGCGAAATGCAGTGCCAACCTTCGTGTGCTATCCTAACCTACAGAGAAGTTGAGTTTGTGTGAGGGTCTGATGAAAAAAAATCATGCTGGTTTGGCCCTGTTTTGCTGATCTTCTCTTGTCAATTTTAAATGTATGAAAGTTAGATTTATTTGTGAATGCAGGGTTAAACTGTCATTTTGTAACCAAATGTTTAGAAAAAAAGCATGTGTCTTCTATACTGGCAGCAAATACAAGTTTCTAGTTGTTATATTTGACAATTTAAGGAAATTTCATCTTTTTTCTTTGCTTTTCTCTTCGAGAACTGCCCTTTAATGAAAATTTATTTGCATAAAACTGTAGAGTTAGTCATATCATGCAAGTTGCTTTGTACTGTATACGTGTCATTCTTTCATGGCTCAGAGCCCAAACAAACTTAAAAAAAAAAAATCCAGTTTTGAATTCTGATTCTAAAGATGAGTATTCAGAGGCCACTGTATGTGATTGCAGGTAATACTAGTTTATCCAGAAGGCCATTGGTTTATAAAGTGAATTTATTGTGTTGTAGGAGAAGCATTCGTACTCAAAGATTATTAGCAAATGATAAAAAAGAAAAAACTAGTGTTCATCTGCATTGCCTTGTATCTTTTATTGCCTGGTCTCTTGGATTACTCAAATGCTCCTTCAGTTTCTGATTTGGTTATTGAAATTCTATTTAAAAGTCCATGTAAATAGTGTGAGAATTTTATTTCACTCAGACTGTTCAATAATCTGTAAAGCTGAGTCCACTGGGAGTGGCCTGAATTTTCAGTCTACCAAGTTTGATAAATAAAGTTTTGTAATATTTACAAGCGAGAAAAGCAAGTAATTTCTTTTCCCCAATATCTATATTTGGCTAACCCGCATTAGTGTGTAATGTTGAATAAGAATAGGGAAAGACACATTCTGTAACTGGAAAAGGAAGATGTTGCCTGTGCTCTATGTAGTGCCCGCATGTGCCATTATACGGAACTTAGTCAGTAATGTCTGTTTGGAGTCTTCGAGGTGTTATATGTAAGGCAATTTTGTACCATTGCTGGAATTCTAAATACTTACCCTTTAATATACACAGTAAGTACACATCTGCTTCCCTCACTATGCATCCTGTATCCACACTGAGTTTTGCTCACCAGGAACTCTCCAGGTACTCAAAAAAACTACTGTGCTCACAATGCTCAGTGAGTTTTGTTAGCTATGCAAGAGAATAATTTACTGTAAATTGATTTTTTTTTTTTTCCTTCATCTCTTTGGAAGATTCCTACTTGGCCAGGAAGCAGATGAAATCCCTGGAGGCAGCGGAATTCTTTTTCCCTGCACTGGTGTCTGTAACCTAGCCTGGTTACTATTATTCCATGGTTGAAAGCTGATTGGCAAAACCCATGTAACACACTGATATGCTCCTTGCATTAAAACAGAAAAGAATGTCAGGTTCTATTTTTTATAAGAATGCAATGGATTGACTAACAGTGATCTGAGCATAACTTTGCAAATTTCCCATGATATTTATCTGCAACCAGTGGAATTAGAGTCAATTATAGTTGTTACAATAGCAGTTAGAATGCTTTTCATAGTGTTCCCTAATGATATTTGCCTGCAGCATACAGAGCTCTGAAACCTTCACATGGGGAGAAGATCATGGTTTAGGAGAGAGCTTTCATGCATTCATCTGCTCTCAGGCACTGTTAGATTTGGCTCTGTGTAATGAAAAATACTAAAGGATTTGTTTTCAGTAAACTAAGAGAACAGCGTTGTAAATCCATACCAATAGTGTTGCAATGTTAGCAGCAAAGTATTTATAATGACAATATTTTTATAACATTACATAAATGAGTTGTTTGCAGTTTGCTCATGTTTTTTGTGTCTTAGCAAACAGAGAATATTGCAACTTTCCCTGTTAGATAATATCCTGTTCATAAAATAGGAATTCTCAAATCAATGTTGTTTCAATAAAAATAGTAAACCAGTGTCCTGGTTTCTCCTGTCATGTATGACATCTGGTTGTAAACTCTCATCAAAATGTAAATGCCAATAACTTGCATATTTATCTTATGCATAGTTAATCTTCAGCTGGTTGGTGGGCTCTTCATGTTGTTGACATCTAATCAGAATATGTGGTGTTCACTTAAAATTCAGTATTTTAGTCTACTTCATTTCACATGCATTGAGGATTTGGCCTGCAAAACAGCTGTGTTCCAAATCCTTGGGTGTCTCCCTATATGATGTTTACTGCTCTGAGTTTCATTTCATGTGTTGCATGTTCAGAGAAGACATAGTCCAGGTACTTGGCAAGTGAATCAGAATAAGCTTGTCTAAAATTCAGATAATATATGTAATTACAATTGAAAAGTTCAGAACTCTTCAAATACCTCCAGGTAGAACAGGTTATGCAAGAGGCAAAGTAGGGAGGCTGCCTAATCTTTGGTTAGAATTCACTGAAAGAAAACAGAAATGGAAAATTATACAATGAACTAAAGCCTGCCCCCATTTTGTTTATTCAAAGTCTGAAAATACAAGGAGCATGTCCACTCTGTATACTATTTCTTTATCCTGAAACAGCTAAAGTTGTGAAATCTCAGTTTATTTTATTGGCTCTTAATTCAGAGGAATCCCTTGGCTTTATAAAAGAATTGTATTTTAATTTTTGCTTTATCATCTTTCATATAAAAAGAGATAAATAAATAAAGATAGCTTAAATTTACAAATCCATTTGAAAATGCTAAAACATTTTAAAAACAGAGTCCCCAAATCTTTAAAAAAATTGCAATGTCCCTTCCAACAGAGTGGTTTAAAGAAACACTTTTTTGTCACCCTGATTTTCAGCCTTCTGATTGTTTTATATTCTTGTATTGGAGTTCTCACACATTGAAACATAAACAAAGTAGATTGTTTTTGCATTCCTCTCTGTGATGGACTGCTGGTTTGACCAGTGGGGTCAGAGGGGTGTTCCTCTGGTCCCTCAACCCTTCACCAAATCCCAAAAACTGTATAAGTTAGGATTCCCAAAATAAAGTCCTTTTCCTTGCTTTCAGTTTGATGGGTGAGTGTCTTTCTTTTGTGTCCTGCTTGTGACAATTTTTCTGAAATATTTGGGGCAAGTGGGTTGAAAGCATTGCTCAAAATACCTGTTAAAGTAGGCAAAGCTGATTTGCCCGGGTGTATAGCTCTGTGCAACTCCTTCACTACCTGAAAAATAAATGTCGTGGCAATCAAAATTAATTATCTACTTGCATTCCATATGGATGATACTATATCACAAAGAATCTGGTTCTTCTGTTTTAAAAATTTAGTCTGTGTTCCCAGAGTGAGTACTGTGACTGTGGCCTGTTATCACACTGCAGCAGCTGTTGAGTAAAACACAGCTTTGTTCTCACATGTGAGAGATGTGTTTCCCATGAAAATGTAGGCGAAGGTGTGTGCCTGGCATAATGGCATTTTAAAGCTTACTAGAAATCCCAGACAGAATGGCCTAGAAATAATTGCCATGGACATAAAAATTGATACAGTAGAAAAGACATGTTTTCCAATTTTTTTCAAAAAACCTAGAGGTTAACCTAAATTAAGTTGTATAAATAATTATGTATAAGTGTGGTATGGATGCACATATCTTTTACATTAACAAACTATTTTTCCTCAAATGCATTTGTCTTTGTTTTGTCTCTTTTTTATCTCAAACCTCTGTCTGTTGACCTTTTCACTTCTGTACTTTTTTATTTCCCAAGAGTAAAATATATTGCTCCCAGCATAGTGTTACAATGAAGAGACTTTATAGGAGCTTAATAAGACTTCCTGAGACTGTGACCTTTTTTTAATGCTAAATGGCTTACCTCTGGAGATAGATGTGCTAACCTAATTTAATTAGTGCAGAGAAGCTGCAATGGATTAATTTTGACAGTTTCAAGTTTAAAAAAATAGTGGTTTACAACTATTTTTAAATGTTTTTAATTTTGGTGTAAAAAATTTACATATTTTCATTTCCTCTAAAAAGAAAAGTTTTTTGAAAAAAGTTAGATATAATGTTAAACTGCTTTTTCAAACAGGCCCTAATGCTATTTTGTTCATATTAAATAAGTAGGAAGACTTTCAAATTGAAAATAATAAAATGAAAACAAATTTATTCGCCAAATGTGACCACAGTCAACACATGACTTATTGCAGTAATCTTTGGTAAAAAAATCACTTCTGTGAAAGAGACAGATGTCTTTTATTTGTATAGTAATAGCTGTGTGTTCCTAAAATATCTGTTATTCCCTTTCTAGAGTGATCTTGCTTTAAATCACCAGGAAATTTCCTAAGATACTTTATATATTACATTACATTATATTATATTACAATATATTAAATATTTTATAGTAGAAAGCCTTCAAGTTCAAACCTGTTAAGAATATGAGAAAAATAATTTGCATCTCAAAGGCAAACACACTACTTGAAAATTTTCTGTTTAACCATAATAAAATAATCACACATTTTTAATAAAGAAAATCCAATATAAATCTTACATACAACAAATATTACTTTAAAGACTTTGTTTTCACTGCCAAAGTACTAATACTTCTGTGAAATAGTGTTTTGAACTTATTTTATTATTGTTTCTATGCAAATGTGGTATATCATCTTGATTTTGTTTTGTTTGATTTCTTCTCTCTGGAACTACTTCAGTGAAATAATTTACTGGAAGGTAGATATTTCTGGCGGTGAAATGTGAGATTAGCAAGCACCCCATCACAGTGGTGTAGCTGTGAAGAGCTACAGAGATCTCCAGCTGTAAAGCAAGCCAGCAGAAAAGGAGATGCAAGAGAAACGAGAGCCAGTCATCGTGGATCCTGGCTGCTGGACAGTGCTGCTTTATTTCAGGATTGGCCTGATTTTTCTCTTTCATGTGAAACCTTTCCTTTCCTTAGTATTGGGAGTTTAAGAAGAACAAAATTTATAATAATAAAACTGTCTAAAGCCAACATAAACTGTTTTCAACCACTGCAGGCATTTCCTATTTTTATGTTAAGGCATAGGAAGGGTGAACTAGTATATAGATATCAGATGATATTTATATCTGGAGGTATAGGTGAAGCTGTATCTATTTGACCCCTTAGGGTATTGCTGGATTTTGTGCAGTCTTGTAGTTTATATTTTCTGCAAGTCGCATGTAGATAAGTTTCATTCTGCATTATTTGAAATTGATTTCTTTCTAAAGAGATTTTAAAAAGAAAACTAATGCAGTTTTAATTTTGTTTTAATGATGTGTAAGGATTAGGTTGATCAGCTTGATCTGGTTTCACAATCAGTGGTTAAAAAAATGATTAGTAGATGTCTGATGTCATTAGTAGGTGTCTATTAGGATGGAAATGGTATATGGCAATTCTACTTTTATTTTTTAGCATGTTTCCCACGTTGTACTGCCTTTCGTCTTTCACGGATCTTTCTTTGCTTTTGTGTGCCCATCTCAAAAATTGTTCTCTAACCTTAGATTTCTATGAGGAAAAAAATAATTGTATCTAAGTATCTTACAAATGAACTTCTGTGAAACAAGAAGGTAGTCTTTCATGGCAAAGCAGCAGGTGAGTTGGGGTAGTATGAAATATGATTTCAGAGTCTGTGCTTAAAATAGAGGGTTTTTTGTCTGTGTCCCATGTATCACTTGTAAATGTCTTTAGTGTTTTAATGTATAAGTATAAATGTTTCTTCCACTCTACATAGAGAGTGAAAATGAAATGCAGATCGATCTTGCACTAGATTCTATTGTTTGGTTGAGAGCCATTTTCCTCAATACAGTTATTCATTCCTTTACTTTAAAACTTGTTTTTACATTTAATACTTGTTGAGTTTTCTGTTCCTGCTGGAGTCAGTAAAAAAGGCTGTTTAACTCCAGTGGGAGATAGCTTAGGTTTTACTTATATGGGCTTTTTGCAGCCAGTAGAACTAGACTGCAGATGTTTCTGTTCAGAAGAAATGCATAACTGATCTGAGGTCTTGGTAGAAGGAAACTTAGTGACTCTGTTCCAATAAAAACCTTCAGTTTTATATCACTAAGATTTTTAGTTATAGACTTGAGAAATCATGTAACATACTGGTTCACAGAGATTTCGTTTATGGCCTGTATCTTTCAAGTTATTAGTTATTTTCTATTAAAAAAAGGATGTGTAAATTTGCACTAACTAAATGATACCCATAGATTTTTTATTCCAAGTTTGTTAACAAATACTTATATTTGTGTTTGATTTAGGTCCACAAACCTGCTTATTGATAGATTCGTTGGTTTGTGTTTTGAAGTCAGGTTGAGGTGTTAATTACTATATAGAAGAGTAGCACATTTTAAAGTGTTATACATCTTCACATATATTTTTTTGAATCTCTACAATGGTATTAATTAGTTTCATGGAGCAGTCTTCATAAGTAGTCATATCTTGAAGGATAACAGTTACCTGCCCCATCATGATCTATTTTTTTTTTCTTTCTGAATTGTATAAGTGACAGTCATATAACACTTCCATTAAAAGATTATGGGTTTCTTTCCAGACGGAAATATTCAAAATATTCAAACTTTCATACTGAAGCTTTTTATAAATACTTTTTTCCTACTACTTTAGTTGGAGGTGTCCTATTCTTTTGGGTAGTAAACATGACAACCTGTGCATGTCTGTTTCATGTTTTTGGGGACTGTCTCAGTGCCTTGGAGAGGGGTGGTGAACAAGGATAGGGAGATGGGAGGGAAGCAGTGCTGTGCTCTGCTGCTCATTCCCCAGAGCAGATGAGCTTTCTGTCCCCCAGCTTTGAAGAGAACTAGCAAGATTATCAGCTCTGATTGTTTCTCAGGAAAATAGGTGTTCAAGGGAATAGGCGTAGCCAAGATGAAGAGAGACAGAGGGTAAAGGGAGCAGATGAAGCAGGAAGAGGCTTTTGAGATAAAAGTGATGTAAAACATGAGGACATTAGAATCAGAAATTGCATATGATGTAGAATAAAGAGAAAGGGCTATATAATTGCAATTAAATCAAAGCTTTAATTGGTATTATTTCCAAAATCTGGGCTTTTTAAGTTCTAGAAATCCACTGCCTTCAGCTAACAGCTGTGTATGTATATGTATATATACACAAAATACACACCGTATCCTCTTCAGCAGTGAAAAGATTTGTGAGGTAAAAAAGATCATTTAAGGAAGCTGAATATTTGGTATTTTATTAATAGGCTTTTGACCATTATGCCCTGCACAGCTGCTGGAAAATTACCTGAGATCTAAGTATTTGCCTCTTACCTATACTTGCAATTTTTTTATTATTATTTCTGAATTTTAAACACCAAGAATTGAAAATGACAACAGCAGTGTGTGCTTTGATTATATGAAAATATAATCACTTGCCAAATAGCCTGTTTGTTCCTCTATTCCAATACCCGAAGAAAAGGAGGATGCTACCTTCTCTAAAATGTAGGTGTTCAAAACCCACAAATACCTTTTAAATATGTGAGAGGTTTGTAGAACATTCCAGTTAAACCAATGAGTGCACAGAAAATTAATGAAGCAATGTTTTCTGTATTTTCAAGATTTGAATAATGCACTAAAAAAAGAGAAAAAAATATGTAGCTTAAATCCTAGTATAACTCAACCTATTTGTGAATGAGGAAAAAATAGTGCAGAATTAGATTTCAGTACATACTTTATAGTAGTTTTTCCTTTGGGAGAAATAGTTCTATTCAAGGCTAAGGGAAAGAATTGAGGGATTGATTCTATGAACTCTCAATGAGAGAGATGAAAGGATACTTACTCTCTGGTTTTATGATCCATGGCATTGTCATACAGTTTATAATTAGAGTAGTAGGTGTTGCACAGAATTAGTGTTACAAATTATTGTTTCCAATTCAATCAAACCATAAAAACCTAGAGTTGTTTCAATCATCATCTATGCATTATTGATATATATATAATATCCTTATAACTCATTTATTAACAAGAATAAATTTTTAATTTATTTAATGTACAAATCTTAGATACATTATCTGTGGAGTGCATGTAATGGGCAAACTCTTTGAATTAACTGACCCACATCTGCATTTTTTTGTATCATGTTTGTGAAGCTAGTTTGTTTTATTCCTGTCCCTTTAGCTTTAGAGTATTTTGAGGCTGACAAGTGTTGTCTGTGTTAAATCAGCCAGAAAGGGTTTTTTTAAAATTATAAAGATTGACTATGTTATGCCTGAAAGATTTGTATTTTAGGCAGTGACTGTTCTGTGTCAGTAACTTTAATGCTTATTAACTGCTAGATTGAGATCTGTCTCATTAAACAGCAATAAAACTAATGTACTGAAGACTCTGTAACAGTTAATCACAACACAGTTATCTGTACATTGTTGTAATCAATGTCCAAAATAGGAGTATTTGTTTCTGTCTAAGGTGTGAATGTATAAATTTTTGCATGCATATAATTAAGTTAACTGATACTTTTTCTTAAAAATTTGCATTGCTTTAGATTGCAAGCAATGCCAATAATGATAAAATCAATCTTCTCAAGCATGTACAGGCCCCTTTTCCGATATTTTTTCTTAGTAATGTGTTTCTTTTTCACCAGAAGCATTAATCCCTTGGGCACAGATAAACGAAACCATGGACATTTATAGATATCTCTTATGAATATTTTTTTGTATGAGTGTGGAACAACGAAGGTGTCATATCCTCTGGTGTAATGTCATCTAGTTCTGGATACCTACATCATATTCTGTATATTTTATTCAAGCTACAGTGTTAATTTGATTTTAAGTCAATTGGACAAGCCATAGGTTTTCAGCCAGGCACATTCTCAGTACCTTACTAAATGGAGCCTTGTGTAGGGACCTAAATAGTAGCTGAGCCAATTTCTTTGACAAGCTGTGAGGTGTGCAGCCAGGAGC
Organism: Sterrhoptilus dennistouni; assembly: GCA_013397095.1. NCBI lineage: Eukaryota > Metazoa > Chordata > Aves > Passeriformes > Zosteropidae > Sterrhoptilus > Sterrhoptilus dennistouni. The sequence goes on from VWZU01007461.1 coordinate 108,930, forward strand.
TTTTGCTTAAATTAGTTCTTTGTTGGAATTACAATTGACAGGGCTGGGAGAGGTAGGGCTGGTACCTTAAAGGAAGCATACAGCGTGCAGGATCCTCATTTACCTGTCCATCAAAGAAAAAAAAGAAACAACCTTTGAGTGATGAAAAGGTTAGTCTCCTGTCTAAATGGCAAAGCAAATGAGGCATTTTGCTTTAAAAAAGTATTTCCAGTCAATCTAAGGCAGCTTCCCTTTGTTGTTGAGAGTTATGGAGTAGGAAAGAAAAACAGAGCAGCTCTTCAGGGTGTTGTGCAGTCTCTGCTAAAGCTTGGAATGTACCTTCAGTACATGAAATCTAAACCTTTGATCATGACTCATGATGGGACTTTACTGCCAAGCCACTGTTTCTCTGGTGTCACTACAGCTTAGATCTGCATTTTGCCAAAAGGTACTAATCAGGTGTATTGCTTCACAGTGCACTTTTATTAATGTGTGATATCCAGTGATTCTCATCATTCATTAGAGAGCTATCTGAACTTCAACAGAATGCAACAATACTTCAACATTCAACAGAAGAAATCATCAAAACAGTTGATTATTGATAAAAGAGTATAGTCCACTATGATGGAAAATGGATTTTTGTATGTGTGTGTGTATATATATTCATATTCAGCTATCCTAAGCTGTGTTTCAGTTATTCAGGGAAAGAGGCTGTAGGAAGCCTCTTTGGGGTTTTTTTCCCCTCCAGATTTCAGAGCAGTTAAGATGGGTGGAACAAGAGGATCTTGTTTGTTATCTTGTGATTAGTACACACACGTGGCTCCTGAACTAGGGGAAAGAGAGGATCTCTTATTCCTTGCTGTTTGTTTTCATGCTTTGGCCTTCAAAAAGAATTAAAGTCATGTTTCTTTATGTTAGCTGTGTCTTTAAACATAGCTGAAAACTTCTTTTTTAATATAATTTAGCTCAGATATAAAATAAATCTTTAATTTTGCTTTGAAAGTTTGTTGTATCAGTTGATGGTAACACAGCTATTATAGGTCACTCAGCAAGGTGTATTTGCAGAACACAGTTGTTTGAATGGCTAAGTGTTATAGATGAAGGCTTCTTGGAAGAATATTTGTTCTCATTGGCAAAGTAGGTTTTTTCATTTTACTCCAACTCTAAATTAGGACAGTGGATTATTAGGTATCTATATAAGGAATCCGTTTGAGATTTAATTGCCTTGAATGAAAGTGAAAAAATGTGTTCAGTGCGTATGATGAAAATGCAAATCTAAGTTATATTTCTGATGTAGGAGGTACTATGATTATTAGTGAGCTTGCTGAATTACTTTTTTTTCTGTACTGAGTGCAGTTTGTTAAACACTACAAATTGAACTGGTGTATTGAGTGCTTAACAAGGAACAAGAACAAGGGAGAGTTCTGGATGAAATCATACCTAATATTAAGCAGTGTAAAAAATATGTACTATTTCTATTACCCAGTTCAGGTTTAACTGGGTAATAGAGTAACAGTTATCTGTTTTTTTTTTATTGCCAGCATCCATGTGAGAAAGGGAGGGAGGGATTTTGTGTAATGTACTGCATTTTATTAAAATACCACGTAATCCCCAGATCCCCATATTTCAAATGAAAATAACCGTGAAAGAAAGAACTTTAATATTTGCATATGTACTAAGGATAAAAAAGTTATTCATACATGAATTTGTAAATTAGGTCTTTGAAGGTCTTAATAACTTTCTTTCTGAAAAAATACTTTGCTGAGCAATTTTTTTTCCTCTAAAAATATTGGTGCTGCTACCAGGAGGTTTAACAAACTTAAAAATAAAAAAAACCCACTTGCATTCCAAGAAACCCTTGAGTTTACATTGGACTACTGACCTAGGCTGGTATTAGAATTCTAAAATCTCTAAAACTTCTCAAAGAATTAAGTTCAGTTTAGAAAAGTTTTTACAACAATATATTTTCCTAGTACAAGTACTGAGCAATCTTGTATTGTTATAGGATAGAGTAAATGAGCAGTAGATTATTTCATTTTTTTTCAAAGATAAGATAAAACTGAGCTGAAATCAGTTATGTTCCTTAGACTGTGACCACTCTATTCCTTTTGCTTTAATGACGACAGAGAAGATTCTTAATATTTTCTGCATTTCAAAACATGTTGAAGGATCATTTTTTTTTTATTGCTTCAAGTATTTCAGCATTTAGCCATATTAAAAAAATAACCTATTAAAGCTGAATTTTTTGTCACTAAAGAATTCCTGACATAGACATTCAGCTCTTAAGGCTGCATTTTCAGACCCCTTTATTACAAGTATGAAATTTATCTTTTCATTTTTGCTTTGAGACTTCTGAAGGATTTTATTGGTTTTTTAATGTTAGTAAAAGTTTTTTGTATCAACCTATAGACAACATATTGTAGTAAATAGGATGGAAAATTGTGGGGGTTTATGCTGCAAAATGATCAATTTTGTTGTTGGCCTGGGGTCACTGGGACCTGATATGTCCATGGTGAGATAATCCCAATTTCATTCAAATATCTGAAGTCATATTCTTTTTTATGGCTGAACATTTCTCTAAGTTAGAGAATCAGAGCATGGGTGGGATGGATGTTGCAAAGGTAAATATTTTGTTGCTTTTTTGGTAAAGGAGGAATTGTGTGGGATGTTATAGAGCAGTTTCTGGCTGCAAGTTGCAGATGTTTATCCTTCATATATTTCCCTGGGCAGCAATGTTATCTGAATCAGTCCACAAAGGTGGTTTCTACAAATTTTATTTTTCTTTTTTTAATACAAGGTAATATAAGCACAGTGATCTGGTGAAGGGCTGGGTTTGTGGGAGCTGCTTCCAAGGCCTGGCATAACCAGACTATATCTGCACTGCTTAATGTTGTCATCTGGGCCTGTGGAATTCTCACAAACAAACACACATTATAGTGATTTTGACAATTCACAGTGTTAGGCATATCAATTTAGTTTGAGACATTTTGCATCCAAATAAGAAAAAGTCTTTATGATTCCTCTTAGCCTTGGTCCCATGCTGAGTGAAGTAATTGAAGCATTAACTGCAGAATGACTGTAAAAGCCTAAGGACTAACATTTTCATTTTCAGTATTAGCTGATACTTGATTAGCTAATATCCAGTAGTACTGTGGAAATAAGTCAAAATAGATCCAGTAATGATACACAATTTAATGTGTAGAAAGATACCTTCATATTTGTTTTATTATTTTCATTATTAGTTGCTTATTTCCTAAAATCATTTTGTGTTTGTTGGGGGATTATTCTTGCTTTTCTACATATCATATTTCTTTACAAGGGTTCAATGTCTACTTTTCCACTGTAGTCATAGCAGTCAGGATATCAGAATTAATTTTGTGGTAAAATTATTTTTTTGTTGCTTGATAGGCAATTCTGTAATTGTAAGTATTCTTATTGAAGCTTAATCTAAGGGAGAAATTATCTCCCTGAACAAGACTGAGAAACAACTTCAGTTGTTAGCATTACTAGTCTAGTTTCCAGTAGATCTTGTACAATGGGAGAGGGTGGAGCAGAGTGGGGATGTGTTCCATTAATGAGCCTGGGACCAATCACATTGCATTGTGTATGCAGCACTCCTTGAGCAGGTTTTCCAAATCAAAGTACAGGCCTGACCTTTGATGATTCATTCTCAAATGTTGCCTCACCTCATTTGCTGATTTGTAAAACCATTCATTTGTTGTGAATGTCTTATCTTTCTTCTGTCCTTGGGAATAGTGTTGAGGGAACTGTATTGCTTCTACCTGCTGCTATACTGTGATGTCCTGGAGACCAGTTTCAGATCAGGAAGTCATGCCACATGTTGAGTAGTTTGAGGGTATGAGATATAAGTAAAAGGTATTGATTATTTTCTTCAATACATTGTGCTTTGATGGCTGTGTTTATCAATTAAAATATTATGTAACAGTAGCTTGACTTGAGGTTAAGTCTAGCTTAATAGAATTCAGAAGTAAATCTTCATGTTTCATGATGGGGCTGTGAAACTGTGTTTGAGTTGATTGGCCCTGAAAGCTGTGTGACAAGTGGTACAAATTTAGATATGAAGAAAATGCATGCCTAGCCAGGCATGGAAGACACAGAAGGTTTTGTTATTTTGTTTTCCATTTCAAGTTTATGTAGTTCTCTGGTATTTTACTTGAACTCTGCTGTCCTGTCTTCTAATACTAGATAGAAAACTCTTTTAGAAAAATAATTCAAGAAAAAATATAAAAATAATTCAAGAAAAAATATTACTAATGTGTTGTATGTTCTTCAGAGGTACTTGTTCCCATTGGAGATGTAATTATCTGTGATATTCAGTAATTCTTTGGACATATATTTTCTGATTAATCATTTAAGTGTTCCAGCTGCAAATGAGTTGGAAAGCATGAAAAGAATCAAAACCAGAATATTGTTCTGTATTTTCTATGTTTACTTTTTATATATGTATTTTAATATTGATTTTCTTCATATTAATATCTGGGGTGAATTAGTTTTCTTAATCTTTTATGTAGAAGACAATAGCATAATGGTGTTCTGAAACTGGTTCTAATATCATTAGTTTAACTTAACTTTCACAGACAGAAATGGAAAGAGATATGTCCTGAATCTTTTTTTTTTTCTTTTAAATATACTAACCAGAAATGGATTGAGTATTTTATTTGTTAGTTATATGTCCTGATCTACACTAAGGAGAAAGAGGTCACATATCACTAACACACAAAGAAATTATTGTGGTGATGCTGTTTCTGTGCATAATTAGATGTAAATCACAGGGAAAATTTCTTTTTCTGCTCAATATCCAAATTTTTTGCCTTCTTAAGGTAGAGATTGTGTAAACAGAAAGTCAACTTATTTTTGGCTGATAAACTCAAAGATTTAATAGAATATTTACAATCAAACCACAGAAACTTGAAGAGATTTGCACAGATTTGCCTGTATAAGGAAGTTTAGATTTCTATGTCAAGAATATTTCTGATGTAGACAGTAATAATTGTACTAAGGGGAACAAAAAGGTAGTTGTCTATGAGATGTTTGTTGGCTGGAAATGGATGTATGTAGTGTAACATTAATCTGTTGCCTTTTGATCATTGAATATAGCCATTATTTGGAGTTTTGTTTTATTTTATCCGTGTAAAATAAAATTTCTTGTCTTATCATCTTCTGTGTATTTCCTGACTAAATTTTCTCTGTGGAATGTTTTTAATAAAATACAGAAAGAAGAACAGTACAGACCTTCATGTTGAAAACTAAAAAAAAAAAAAAAAAAAAAAAAAAAGGGTTTTTTATTTATTTTTTAAGTTTTTGC